>CM031882.1:3202540-3332540 GCA_018691285.1 Cucurbita argyrosperma subsp. sororia
CGCGCTTAACTTTGAAGTTCCAATGACTGAGCTACGAAAAAGGAAGGTAGTCTCAGTTCGTTCATGTACCCCTCCTTTAACTCGATTGTCGTATAGTAACGACGATTTGAAATCCAGATTCGGCACCTGATGGCTCCGACATTTCTCCTGCATCCCATGCGACATGGGCACGTTACCGACACCTACTTCTCTCTTCTTAAGAGTGAAGACTATCCCCACAGACTAATACAAGTCGTTCCAGCATGTTTTGTCCTCACTGACATGCTACCTAGGTGTATAATAATTAATTTGTTGGGTGTTTAGTTTGCATTCGTAATTTAAGCCAACAAGTGAATGGTCGATATGTCCGAGTGGTTAAGGAGACAGACTTGAAATCTGTTGGGCTTTGCTCGCGCAGGTTTGAACCCTGCTGTCGACGATTCATTCGTCAAAACCTATTTATTTTAAAAAAAATTTTATGAACCCACGGATACATTAGGAATAGAATCCATAAGAAACTACCTACTCCTTGCTTCTTAAGAGTGAAGACTATCTCCACAGACCAACACGAGTTCTTCAAGTATGTTTTGTCCTCACTCACGTGGATCCTAGGAAAACTTCCAAGAGGTCACCCAACCATAAAAAAGAAATGCGCGCTTAACTTTGAAGTTCCAATGACTGAGCTACGAAAAAGGAAGGTAGTCTCAGTTCGTTCATGTACCCCTCCTTTAACTCGATCGTCGCATAGTAAAGACGATTTGAAATCCAGATTCGGCACCTGATGGCCCCGACATTTCTCCTGCATCCCATGCGACATGGGCACGTTACCGACACCTACTTCTCTCTTCTTAAGAGTGAAGACTATCCCCACAGACCAATACAAGTCGTTCCAACATGTTTTGTCCTCACTGACATGCTTCCTAGGTGTAAAATCATTAATTTGTTGGGTGTTTAGTTTGAATTGTAATTTATGCCAACAAGCGAATGGTCGATATGTCTGAGTGGTTAAGGAGACAGACTTGAAATCTGTTGGGCTTTGCCCGCGCAGGTTCGAACCCTGTTGTCGACGATTCATTCGTCAAAACCTCTTAATTTTAAAATTTTTTTTATGAACTAGGACGGATACATTAGGAATAGAATCCATAAGAAGCTACCTACTCCTCGCTTCTTAAGAGTGAAGACTATCTCCACAGACCAACACGAGTTCTTCAAGTATGTTTTGTCCTCACTCACGTGGATCCTAGGAAAACTTCCAAGAGGTCACCCAACCATAAAAAAGAAATGCGCGCTTAACTTTGAAGTTCCAATGACTGAGCTACGAAAAAGGAAGGTAGTCTCAGTTCGTTCATGTACCCCTCCTTTAACTCGATTGTCGTATAGTAACGACGATTTGAAATCCAGATTCGGCACCTGATGGCTCCGACATTTCTCCTGCATCCCATGCGACATGGGCACGTTACCGACACCTACTTCTCTCTTCTTAAGAGTGAAGACTATCCCCACAGACTAATACAAGTCGTTCCAGCATGTTTTGTCCTCACTGACATGCTACTAGGTGTATAATAATTAATTTGTTGGGTGTTTAGTTTGCATTCGTAATTTAAGCCAACAAGTGAATGGTCGATATGTCCGAGTGGTTAAGGAGACAGACTTGAAATCTGTTGGGCTTTGCTCGCGCAGGTTTGAACCCTGCTGTCGACGATTCATTCGTCAAAACCTATTTATTTTAAAAAAAAATTTATGAACCCACGGATACATTAGGAATAGAATCCATAAGAAACTACCTACTCCTTGCTTCTTAAGAGTGAAGACTATCTCCACAGACCAACACGAGTTCTTCAAGTATGTTTTGTCCTCACTCACGTGGATCCTAGGAAAACTTCCAAGAGGTCACCCAACCATAAAAAAGAAATGCGCGCTTAACTTTGAAGTTCCAATGACTGAGCTACGAAAAAGGAAGGTAGTCTCAGTTCGTTCATGTACCCCTCCTTTAACTCGATCGTCGCATAGTAAAGACGATTTGAAATCCAGATTCGGCACCTGATGGCCCCGACATTTCTCCTGCATCCCATGCGACATGGGCACGTTACCGACACCTACTTCTCTCTTCTTAAGAGTGAAGACTATCCCCACAGACCAATACAAGTCGTTCCAACATGTTTTGTCCTCACTGACATGCTTCCTAGGTGTAAAATCATTAATTTGTTGGGTGTTTAGTTTGCATTGTAATTTATGCCAACAAGCGAATGGTCGATATGTCTGAGTGGTTAAGGAGACAGACTTGAAATTTGTTGGGCTTTGCCCGCGCAGGTTCGAACCCTGTTGTCGACGATTCATTCGTCAAAACCTCTTAATTTTAAAATTTTTTTTATGAACTAGGACGGATACATTAGGAATAGAATCCATAAGAAGCTACCTACTCCTCGCTTCTTAAGAGTGAAGACTATCTCCACAGACCAACACGAGTTCTTCAAGTATGTTTTGTCCTCACTCACGTGGATCCTAGGAAAACTTCCAAGAGGTCACCCAACCATAAAAAAGAAATGCGCGCTTAACTTTGAAATTCCAATGACTGAGCTACGAAAAAGGAAGGTAGTCTTAGTGCGTTCATGTACCCCTCCTTTAACTCGATTGTCGCATAGTAACGACGATTTGAAATCCAGATTCGGCACCTGATGGCCCCGACATTTCTCCTGCATCCCATGCGACATGGGCACGTTACGACACCTACTTCTCTCTTCTTAAGAGTGAAGACTATCCCCACAGACCAATACAAGTCGTTCCAGCATGTTTTGTCCTCACTGACATGCTTCCTAGGTGTAAAATAATTAATTTGTTGGGTGTTTAGTTTGTATTCGTAATTTATGCCAACAAGCGAATGGTCGATATGTCCGAGTGGTTAAGGAGACAGACTTGAAATTTGTTGGGCTTTGCCCGCGCAGGTTCGAACCCTGCTGTCGACGATTCATTTGTCAAAACCTCTTTATTTTAAAATTTTTTTTATGAACCTGATGGCCCCGACATTTCTCCTGCATCCCATGCGACATGGGCACGTTATCGCGACATGGGCACGTTATCGACACCTACTTCTCTCTTCTTAAGAGTGAAGACTATCCCCACAGACCAATACATGTCGTTCCAGCATGTTTTGTCCTCACTGACATGCTACCTAGGTGTAAAATAATTAATTTGTTGGGTGTTTAGTTTGCATTCGTAATTTATGCCAACAAGCGAATGGTTGATATGTCCGAGTGGTTAAGGAGACAGACTTGAAATCTGTTGGGCTTTGCCCGTGCAGGTTCGAACCCTGCTGTCGACGATTCATTCGTCAAAACCTCTTTATTTTAAAATTTTTTTTATGAACTAGGACGGATACATTAGGAATAGAATCCATAAGAAGCTACCTACTCCTTGCTTCTTAAGAGTGAAGACTATCTCCACAGACCAACACAAGTTCTTCAAGTATGTTTTATCCTCACTCACGTGGATCCTAGGAAAACTTCCAAGAGGTCACCCAACCATAAAAAAGAAATGCGCGCTTAACTTTGAAGTTCCAATGACTGAGCTACGAAAAAGGAAGGTAGTCTCAGTTCGTTCATGTACCCCTCCTTTAACTCGATTGTCGCATAGTAACGACGATTTGAAATCCAGATTCGGCACCTGATGGCCCTGACATTTCTCCTGCATCCCATGCGACATGGTCACGTTACCGACACCTACTTCTCTCTTCTTAAGAGTGAAGACTATCCCCACAGACCAATACAAGTCGTTCCAACATGTTTTGTCCTCACTGACATGCTTCCTAGGAAAATTCGGAGGACCCCTTGCATTCGGATGTGGTCTCGATTAATTCATGTACCCCTCTTTTACTTGTGTGTCACACAATAGGTCGGTTCCATTTTGTGCACACCAACCATTTGGTTTTGATATACATTTTAGAAATTTTATTCTCATAAACATGCTCTTATCAAGTTTATGTCCTAAATTTTTAAAAATAACTCGTCACAATATTAGTATTAAAGGTGACTTGGATAAGAGGTTCAAAAGCCATAAATTTTGAAGATTGAGGGACGAGAGAATGTCTGCATAAAAAAATTGGTAGGAAATGAGTGGACATTAAAGGATGTTAGATATATTCCAAGTCTCAAGAAGAACCTAATCTTTGTTGGTCAGTTGGACAGTACAGGTTATACAACAACGTTGAAGAGTTCATGGAAGATTTTGAAGGGTGCTATGGTGGTAGGACGTGACACAGATTCTTGAACCTTATACACCACTACAAGGTGTATGAACATGAATGTTGTTACTAAGAGTGCTCAAAATTCAAGTCTATGGCACAATAGACTTGGACATATGAGCGTCAAAGGAATGCATATGCTGGCTCTGAAAGGAGTTTTGGAAGGTCTTAAATCTGTTGATATGAGTCATTTTGAGAACTGCATTATGAGCAAATAGAAACGAGTTAGCTTCGCAAAGGCTGATAGAGAATTGAAGTGTGGTTAGACATGGTTCATACAAACGTTTGGGGGCCATCTCCAGTTCCATTCCTTGGCAGATCAAAGTTCTACGTCACCTTCATTGATGATTTCAGTAGGAAGGTGTGAATTTATTTCATGAACCATAAGTCATATGTGTTTGTCAACTTCAAGAAGTGGAAAGCTAAAGTTGAAAATCAGATCGACTTGAAGATCAAATGCTTGAGGCCTGACAATGTAAGAGAGTACTACAAGTTAGAGTTTAAAACATTTTGTGTAGCTGAGGGAAGTAGATTAATGAGGACAATTCCTAGTAAGGCAAGACAAAATGGCATTGCAGAAAGAATGAATAGAACATTGAATAAGTGGACAAGAAGCATGAGGATTTATTTTGGACTACCAAAAGACATTCTGGGCTGATGCTGTGAATACAATAGCCTATTTTATTAATAGAAGGTTGTCAGTACCTTGTGAGCATGAAATCGTTTATTGCGGTCCAACATGAAAAAAATATGATTTTGCATAAATCGATCTTAATTGTACATTTAATTGAGTTATATGGTAAATTTTCAGACATTTATGCTGAACCATGAGGGAGTAGCAAATCCGGAAATAAATGGGGGATGACATGAAAATTTTAAATCTACATCATCAGTACAAGTGGATCATTGATTACTCAATGAGAAACATCCTATGTGGACAACGTATTCCTTTTCAGCCCGAGCAATATAAAAGAAGGAGAGCCACACTTTGAGGAGAAAAATCGAATTACACAGCAGCAGCCTCTGCGTGAAACCAGAGAAGAAGAAGAAAACCCTAATCCAGCCGCTGATGACAGCAGAAGGAAAAGGAGACCAACAAGGATTGATTAGGGCAAAGAGGTGGACGTGAGAGCTCAAGAGAAGGGAACTTCCATTGATGAACGACAACAAACCGGGATAACTCTCTATTTCCTTATTCTCTTTCCTTATTCTATCAATTTTGAAGATGCGGACTCCTTTGTTTAATTCAGTTTGTATTGAGAGCTAAACTTAATAGGGGAGGCGAGAGAGTTTTATATAGTTTAAGTATGTTGACGGTATGATTTTAGTTTATTAAAGAGTTGTTAATGATTTACATGTATGTTTAATTAGCTACTTTACATACATAGTTGTTCTCTTATTCGGGAGAAGAGAGGAAGCAATGAAATCCTCTTTAAGACCCTAGTTACATAGCAAGGAGACTTGAAGGGTTAGGAATAATTCTTCACCTATAGCCTTGTTAATAGAAATTAAACAATTATGGAAATAATCACCATTCATGACCCTTGGTGGGCTTGAGAATCCATTAAAATGAACTAAAATCTACCACAAAACTCAACAACTTATCTATTTAATTTCTCTTAGCCGACCTTCCTCGTTATAATTGATTTTCTAGTCATTTTCTATTTTTCGACAGCAGTGACACTCTATTTTAGTTTTCTTTAAGTAGTTAAAATCACCCAGACCCATTTGAATGTTACAAAAAAAAAATAATAATAAATAAATAAATAATAACCAAAAAGATAGGTTCCATGTGGAATCGATAATTTACTTACTACTTGCTACTTGTGATAGTGTATACTTGCACTTATTCTTGTGAATTTTACATCATTTTATTATATACATCCACAAGTGATCAGAACCTTACCTTATTCGTTCTCGGATTTTCTTGTCGAAATTGGCGAATCCACGACCCAAACTCTTCCTTCATCACCCCGAGGAGTCTTGATTCGAAGTTTCTTGTCTTGGATTCAATCTCCAATTGCATATTCGAGGCGGCCGACTTCTTTGCTCTTCTTTTCTCCCAAAACCCTAACTTCTTTCTTTCTCTTTCACTCAACTTTTCAGACCCATCAAATAAGAGTAGGGGCAAAATGACCATTTTGTCCCTATGTTGACCTTAACCGTTTTTTGTTTTCTTTTTCCCTTCTTCTTCTTATCTTATAACTATCTCGAGCATAGTTTCCTTCTTCGTTGACTCGAGCCTCGGTCTCCTCAGCCTCCTAAGCTCGGGTGTTACATGTTCAAACCGACCTGTAGGTTTGTCGTCCTTGCTTGATTTCCCTACAGTTCCATTATGCCTGCCCTCTAACCTCCTTCGACAAAAGCCGACTCGTCTTCTCCAACCACCACTTATTTCATACAACTTTTCCTTGTTAAACGTGACCACCACGATCAAAAAGCCACATTCAATTTTCTTAAATACCGTGAAGTTCCCAGTTGATCAATAGACGATTCTTTAATCATTCATTTAATTACTGATGCAGTCACAAAAACAACGTATAAATTGTGGGCACAACTTGTACAGACAATTACAATAGCAGTGGTGAAGAATCAAGTAATAAAGACAAGTCAACAATACTTGTTAAGCAAGATAATGAAGCTAAAAGAACATGACATGTGATGAAGCTGAAATAGAACATACCATAGAATTGAAACCTTGTTCAGAAGAGAGCATCCCAAAGGAATCATATTCCAAAGCATTAGTTGATTGCCTTATGAATGATGAGTTGTGATCTGAATAATGTATTATGAAATAGAAGCTAGTAGTAGGGGTTGTTTTACAATTGATTAGAATATGGTAGAATGAGTTAACTACCATGATTACCTATTAAAAAGACAAGCTAAATACAACGTCACATTTGGAAACCCGAGTTTACCTTAGTGTTTATTATGCCTTGATTTGGTCATCTCATTAGTATTGCCGTAGACAAGGTAACTTCACTATAAGGAAAAGTTTGCTAACTCTAATAGTGAACCTATCCCGATTGATAGAGTTCACATGTATATCTAAGATAAACAGGAGATGATACATATAGAGTAGAGCTTTGAGTTTAGATCTAGTCTGTATCTCATGTGTGTAAACTAACACAGGTCACTCAACAAGGCTTTAGGTCGTAAACCTACCCACATGAGGGCGTTAGAAGCATAAGGGTTTCTCCCTTCCAAAATTTGGCATGACGTTATGAACCTATTTATGAGTCGACGACTAATCTTTAGTAGATAAAAATTCAGTTTTTATCAAAAGATTATCCATAATTCCTGCAATGGGTCATTAGCTTGAATCAGAATGAGGTTCCACTTCACAAACTAGGATACATTAAAACTCTGAAGAGTAGATGTGTTATGAGGAACTTTGTGATTAGATAATACATCGAGATGAGGGCAATGATTCGCACCCTGAAAACTTGAGTCAGCCTAGGTGAACCACTTAAGACCCATGTAGGGTCCGAACATGGAAAAAAACCATAGGTTATTATATTCAAGTCCCACTAGGAGCTTCGCTAAGCTATTAATCTTATGGATATTTTTTCATGATTCGATATGGTATTTGACTATAAGTTATGATTCGATATGGTATTTAGATATGGTATTTAGCTGAGTACTTTTATATTCATTCTTTACTCTCTCTTTTTCATATGACAATTGATAAAAAAAATCGATGACAAGAGCTTTCCAAAACTGTGCAACTATAGGAGATCAATAGAATCGAGTTCACATTTTGATTTTCATGTAGTTAGTACATTGTATGCTTATTCTAGTCTTGCTATCTTCTTCTGTATTTATGTCTCGAAAGTATGTGTCTTATAAACTGAATTAAGTAATGTTATTGTATATGTGTTTTTCCTCGCTATGGCTTATGTTTTAAAAAGAAAAGTTTTATCAAATCTTTTAACCTTTGCTCGAATATCGATGAAATGTCAATAACATTAGAGATATAATTTTTAAAAATTTATAAAAATATAAATTCATTAAAAATTCTAGTGGTTAAAATTATATTATGTTCATATTCATAATACATTTTTTCATTACATATTTAAAGAACAAGAGTGAAAATTCAATAGACATCACATCCACACTATTCATAACTACTTGTAGTAGTGGCACATAACCAACACTAAGGTACCCATGATAACATTAAGGTAATCACTACAATAATAATAAGTATTTGAAGCTTAAAATTCTGTTGTCCAACATTGAACCATAGCATAGCCTCAGCCTTATGACTCCTAATGCTTAAACGAATACGAACCCATGAGGCTCGAAAACTCATCCATATCAATAAAGCCATCCCCATCCTTGTCCACACCCTTCACCATTTGGCGGCAGGCCTTCAGGGTGGTGCTCTCCCCCAATATCTTCATGATCTCCATCACCTCCTCCGCGCTTATCTTGCCATCTCCATTAGAATCATACACTTTGAAAGCGCTTTGTATGTCCCCCATCTTCACCTCCCCACCGCTCATCGTGTACAACTCCACGAACTCCTTCAACTCCACAAATCCATCTCCATCCGCATCCACAAGCTTGAACGACTTTGCCGCTTCCGCATCCGAGATCTCTTTGCTTCCCGACATCGCTCCATGCGCAGCCTTGTACTCCTCAAACGAGATCTTCCCGTCTTTGTTCGAGTCGAATTTGTCGAACGCCTTTTACAAGTAAGAAATACATCTGCATTATTATGAGGCATTTTGGGAAGCAAAAAAACAAAGCCACCAGAGCTTATGTTCAAAGTGGGCAATATCATACCACTGTGGAGAGTCGTTATTCCTAACATAATTTGGAACTTACCCATTTGATCTCCTCCAAGTTAACACGGACATGCTTCGAGGAGGCTGAGGAGTCGGAGATGGATTTGGACCTCTGTTTGGGTTGGGTGGATGAGGGAATTTGTTTCAGTTGTCGCTTTGGAGAACAGCTTGTGAATATGCTTAGTACGCTTCTTCCTTTGTTTTTCATCTTCTATTTTGAATGGAAACTGGAAACTGGAAAGTGCAAGTAAGTGGCGATGTTTTCAAAGGGCTTTTCAGTTCAATGGAGCCAGTTTTTGGAGGTGACCATCAATCCCATTTATACCCAATAAAAATTAATTTATGTTTTAATCCATATTTATTTATTCCTAAAAATATTATTAAATTTCCTATTTCATTCTATTATTAAACTCCTAATATATTAAACATAAATTTGAATTTTTTTTGTCTAATAAAATATTAAATTTTTAATTTTTTATACAATAATGAATAGGTGAATCATCCATTATACTTAATAAAATTGGATATGCAAGAATTTATTGGAAAAAATAAAAAAAAAAAATTCTAATTAAAAATTTCGTAAAATTTAAAAATTATACTCTTATTGACCATTAATATATATTAGTCACTTAATTGGAGCATAAATTCGCATCCATCTTTTATAAAGTAGTAAAAAAAAAAATATACCACGCGTTTAAATAATACTAGTTAATATAAATAAATTATTAAATAAATAATAAAATAAAGGGAAAGTTGCTTTTCTTAAAGTAAAGCTACTTTGTACAAAAGCTTCTAGTTTTTTAGTTATTCTCGTTTAACACGTCATATTATTACAAAAAAAAAAAAGAATATTACTTATTATTTTCTTTTATGCAAGGCAAAAAATATATTATTAGATCTTAAACATATAAACTCCTTAAAAAAATATATTATTAATTTTAATAGTATCCTAAACTTTTAAAAAAATTTAAAAATATATATAAATTAATGATACATTTAAAAGCTTTACAACGTCGAACTAACGATTTCATATCCATTCACGTATTAATGGGAATAGTATTATAGAACTAACGATTTTATATCCATTCATATATCCATGGGAATAGTATTTTTGAACAAGTATTTTTTAACACTTTCAAAAAAAAAAATTAAATAAAAATTTAAAGGAGTTAGTGTAATTAACAATTTCCATTAAAATCAATTTTTTTTTTTTTTTTTTTTTTGTTTAAGGATATTATTAAAAAAAAAATTTAAAGTTAGAAAAAATATGTAAATATTTTTTTAAAGGAGAATTATAAATTGGAAATTATTTTTTTTAATTAATTTAAAATTTTTCGTACATATTTGACTACCACATTAATTTACGGTTTTCCATTTTAAAATAAATATATTATCTTGTAGAAGTATTTCAGTGATTTATTGAAGTAATAAAATTAATTTTAATGTATAATCTTGAAATGATTTGGGTATTTTTTGTCTTAAAAAGTTTATCCACCACTAACAATTTTATATCGTATATAACATATTTCATTTGGCTAACTATTATACTTCTAAACATATCTAACTTTATTTTTGAAAAATATATATTTTATTTATGCATATTCAATTTATTTTTAAAAAAATATATATATTTTTTATCCTCTTACTTTATTTAAGTTTAATTTTAATTTTAATTTTGTTAAATTATATGGCAATGAAATTTGAACATATTTATGTGTGTGGTTATTATTAATGAGAATATAAGGTGAAAACTATAGTATTATAGGAATTGGAGAATCAGAACATATATTATAAATGAAAAAGTTAGGATAAAGAAAGGTGATTGACATTTTAATAAACCTAAAAAAAGGAAAGGTAAGGAAAGAGATGCCTATATATTGAGAGGGAATACATTCTTATTTCATCTTTTTATGTTCCAATTGGATTTCAGACATTAATGCTATGCAATTTGAATAGCATCATCTCTATTGTCGAATATATATCATGTGTTCATATCGAGTACTAATTATCAAAAACATATCCAAAAAGATGCCTTTTATATTGCTTTATACTCATTTGTGTTGAAATTTGATATCGTTTACGGTACAAATCTTATTTAAGTTGTGAAAACTATATGCCATTAACTTTTAATATGCCAGAATAATTATTTTTTTTTTTTTTTTTTTTTTTTTATGTTTTTGCAAAATTAGAATATAAGTTAAGTGGTTAAGATATAAATCATGGATTAAAATGTGAATGGTTCGAATTTCTCTGCAAAATTTATTCATAAAAAGTTAAAAACTAATCAAATGTTACCTTGAATATAGTTCAATCTACACAAAACATATATTAGAAGTTTACATCTCTCGCTTACGTATGATTGACGAAGATGTATGAAACCAATAACACCATAATCAAATGTCAACTTGAATATAGTTCGATCAACACAAAACATATATTAGAAGTTTACATCTCTAGCTTAAGTATGGTTGACAAAGATGTATGAAACCAATAACCCTATAATTGGGATAAAAATTTAAACAATACTGGACAACTTTAAAATTCACAAAAAACTGACACCCATGAACGACTTTTTTTGTGATTGCAACTCTTGTTCGAAAGTTTACTAAGCCATCAGAACTCAGTGTAGCCCAGGCTCATCCATGCTTGCCAGCCTCCACCTCGCAAGTTGCTCGAGTCTAAGAGTAGAAAAATTGAACAACATGTCTAGGCTACAAGGGGTTTGTGCCAGACATGAGAAGTGCTCGAAACTTTGAGATCTTCCTAAATGCTTAGATACTTGTAGAACTTAGGTCCAAACTTATTAAAGTCTAGAGAAAAACTCGTGGTAACTTATTACGATAAGGATGCGATGAGAATACAAGTAATTGCTTACGGAGTATTTTTACTCTCACTTCATTCTAGTTTTCTTTTCTAGGTGATTGTTAACAACTTGTTGAGGTAAGAGAACGTTCAAGAGTTGTGCGGTATAACGACCTTATTTTTCTATTAAAAATAAAGTTGCTACTACATACATGACATGACTAATACGTGTGGAAACATTCATTCAAAATATTTCGTAAAAGGTACCATGGACTTAACATTCATAATAAATTCTTTAAAACAATAACGTCATGAAATAAGAGGGCAAAATATAAATGACGTGAATTTAAATAAAATAAAACAAGTCATTATCTAATCTAAGGGCTACCAATCAATCAAACTTAATAGGGGAGGCGAGAGTTTTATATAGTTTAAGTATGTTGGCGGTATGATTTTAGTTTATTAAAGAGTTGTTGTCAATGATTTACATGTATGTTCAGTTTGTATGGAGAGCTAAACTTAATAGGGGAGGCGAGAGTTTTATATAGTTTAAGTATGTTGACGGTATAATTTAGTTTATTAAAGAGTTGTTGTCAATGATTTACATATATGTTTAATTAGCTACTTTACATACATAGTTGTTCTCTTATTCGGGAGAAGAGAGGGAGCAATGAAATCCTCTTTAATACTCTAGTTCCATAGCAAGGAGACTTGAAGGGTAATAGAAAGGTTAGGAATAATTCTTCTTCTACAGCCTTGTT
This sequence comes from Cucurbita argyrosperma subsp. sororia, assembly GCA_018691285.1. Taxonomy (NCBI): domain Eukaryota; kingdom Viridiplantae; phylum Streptophyta; class Magnoliopsida; order Cucurbitales; family Cucurbitaceae; genus Cucurbita; species Cucurbita argyrosperma. The sequence goes on from CM031882.1 coordinate 3,215,110, forward strand.
AATAGAAATTACAACGATTATGAAAATAATCACCATTTATGACCGTCGAAAGTGGGCTTGAGAATCTATTAAAAGGAACTAAAATCTACCACAAAACTCAACTTATCTGTTTAATCTCTCTTAGCCGAACCTTCGTCATTATAGTTGATTGTCTCATTATTTTCTGTTTTTTTTTACTGGCACTTTGTTTTAGTTTTGTTTAAATAGTTAAAATCTCCGACACCCATTTAAATGTTACCCAAAAACTCACTTAATTTCCAATGATAAAATTAACCAAAAAGATAGGTTCCTTGTGAAATCGATAATTTACTTATTACTTGCTACTTATGATAGTGTATACTTACACTTATTCTTGTGAATTTTACATCATTTTATTATATACATCTACCAGCGATCAAACTTTATTCTTTTGTTGCATTCATCTAGTTGATTCTCCCTTCTCAAGCTAATACTGGTCTTGGTCCTCTTCTGAAGTCATCCACTTTAGACAAGAGGGGATGACTTAAGGAATTCACTCGTGCTCGCTTCTTAGAGCAGTTTCACTAGAATATCAACCCATTCTTGTTAACCCTCCCCCACTTAATTGTGGCTACCTCTTGCAGCAGTGTCATTCTCCCATAAGGGCTTACATTGTACACAATCTAGCACTTGGTCGACGCATGTCTCAACTGATTCCCAGCTTCTTTGCTAACAACCATTGTCATTCTCCCATAAGGACTTACATTGTACACAATCTAGCACTTGGTCAACGCATGTCTCAACTGATTCCCAGCTTCTTTGCTAACAACCATTGTCATTATTCCTCTCATGCAAATGATTCTCCAATGCAAATGATTCTCCAGAAGGCACCTACTTTTGTTTCAACTGTTTTCCCAATTTAAAACCTCAAGCCATTGGCAAATGAGTTTGATCGTGCTTCACTGTAGAACTCTGCCTACTGAAGTGTCGACACACGAAACTAATAACTTGGGGGAGTCTTGGCTTCAACCCATGACTCATTTATGATCTTAACAACATAACTACCCTATCGATATTGACACTACTCTTGATGCACTTGTGATGCCTTTCATTTGACCCATGGGTTCATTTCTCTAACAATCTTGTCCGACTAGACACACAAAGTGTGGCTTTGAGACCAACTTTCACGATCGTACTTTTTAAGTCTTGTGACGTCGTGATCTTGATACGCTCACGAAAAGTCTTGAGGGAAACTCAAGCTCCATACTCATTTTTTCGTCCGACTTTGTGGTTTCATCGGACTTAGGCGAGATTTGTCTTCACCAACTGAACATCACTTTTGCAGAATCCAAGCATGTTCAACTATACATTTGCGTGTATGTGCATGTTCAATTGTCTGCGATATAATCAACTTGCCTCTACACTCAGTCAAGTGTTATGGAATAAACCCAAGGAAAATTTTTGAAACGGATTTCCTTGATAATCAAGATCAAGAATAAAGAGAACTCGTGATAAACGCCAACAATGCTGGATTTTTTGCAAAGTTAGAAGTTCTTCTAGTATCTTTACAATATAACATTAACTCTCGTATTAAAAACTAGCTTAAATGAGAAACAAATATTGAAATTATAATTAAAATAATGCATAAAAATCTTTGATTAGTCCATAAATTCAACTCTGAGTTCATTAAATGCAAATTAGAGTGTATTTAATGCATCCCTATCTGAAGCTCAACTTTACACAACATGTAGGGAAGATCTCCAACGTCTTCTAGAATTTCCTTTTACAAGCTCACCATAACTTGAATGTAAGTGACTAAAGCTTGTTGTAACTTCTTGGTTCTTGTCCTTGTAATTGGACCTTGAGGTATGTAAATTCCTTGGTTGTGGTTCATATCACCAAGTCATTCAACTCGACCTTACCTCTACTCGGGGACAAGGTCTCTCAATGTAAGATTGCATCCCATCATGTCATTTTGGTTCTCAATTAACATGATTCATATTTCTTGACATCATCCCAAGTCACGGGGTGTCATGGGTCATCGTTGCTCACTCGATCATACCATCGAGGACGAACTCATATGTCGTTCATAACATTGGGACATCTAGAACATCAATCCACTCGAGTTCTATCGAAACATCGGTTGTCTTGTGCCCATGTCATGTCATTTACGAACTCTGTGCCAGATAGCGGGTGCATAATCAAACCTTCGACACATGGGTTAGGGTGCAATACCAACACACCTGTACCGCTCGATACTGTTCTTGAAAAACTCATTAAAAAAAAGCCGCCCAAGACACTCGTCTCATAACACTTGCCCTCACTGTGATACATGCATGTGCCACAAGGTAGTTAGCACAGGCCACAAGGCCTGTGGTTGTTGAGAGTTGACACCATGTCTCCCCTAAGGAACATTTTGAAGCATTTTCAGTACTCCTCGGAAGACGTCATTTTAGTGAATGGTCATGCAGTGTCATGGAGCGTCCATCAGGTGTCTGATTGAAACTAAATTTGGCGAGCATTCATATTTTATATGGACGAACTTGACTCTAGAACCCCATACCCAAATTTCATTTGGAACATCGACTTTCGAGGTTAAAGCCTGAAACCCTACCCGACCCTTCAACAAACCTATCTTTGACACTCATATCTACTCGTGTACTATATCTTGCTTATATCTCGTTTCCTCTTCAAGGTACACGTTATATGGTGTGTTTTGTGATGTATCGTCCTCTTCGATTGCATCATGACATTCTTCTATATTAGCCCTCATATAGCCAGATGGGCACCTCTTGAAGATCGTCACTTTGCTTGTCTAAATAAGAGGGTAACAACATACTCTTTTCACACTATAGTTATGATACTATGCGGCTACAGAGAAGTGTCTCTTGAGTCATCATCCATCTCTCTGTGGTAGTTTGAGTCTGTTTTGTATGGTACAATGTTTGTATCCCGTATCCTTTGGTCCCCAATGTGTATTTAACTCGAACTGATATATTCGTAAGTAAATGTATGTATATATAATTTTATGTTCTGAAATTTAAATCTGTACTTGTTTTAAAAGAAAACTTTTATCGTGTTTTTATGTACTTCTCTATCAGCTCACATTCCAATTTGTGATTCAAACAGCCTCTAAATTATTTTTCTTTTAAATGCAATACTTAATTTTTTAGTATTTCAATCATTCTACATTTTAAAACAAACACCAATAATCTTTAAAAGAATAGTGTGGAATCAAATATTAAGTTAATATATATATATATAAATATAAAGAAATAAATGCGAAGATGATAGAAATGAAGTGGCAATGTCCTTGTGTTTTATATGTTGGTGTGGTCAGAGCCATTTTCAGAGTTCAGAGCAGCAAACCCATTACAGCCTTGTAATTGGAAACCAATGGTTAGGTGTATGCTTTAAATTTGGTGTTCCTCTTTTTATTTTATTCGGATCACAAACCCTCTCCTTTCATTTCCGTGGCTTTATTTTGGACTTTTCAAAAGTCTTATTATAATGGAGGTGTATTCTTTATTTATAAATTTATAATCATTCTTTAAATTGACGAAGGTGAACTCGTGAACTAGAGATAAAGGAGGAAAAAAAACAACAAGGCGTGAGCCAAAGGACCAAACTTTGTGAGAGAACGACATTAATCAAATCGACAACTTAAAAGTTAGCTACAAATCTTAAAAAACATTTGATAGAACACAAAAATCTAAATGGTTAATTCAAAAAAAAAGAACAAAAAAAAAAAAAAAAAAAAAAAAAAATGCCCGCTTGAACAAGAAGCTCTCCACATTCCTTCTCTCATCTTTTCAATTTGATCCTTCTTCATTTTGTACCTGAAACAACCAATAATGAACTACATCAAATATTCAAGCTTATATCAGAGAAGACATAGATTTTGAACAGTTACTTGAATAATTTTTGCAGTGAAATAGTATGAAACAGTTGAGAGTTACTTGAATAATGACATTGAATAATATTGGTTGTTTTGTTTACCTCGGACGAGTTAGCTCTTGTGCCAGATGAAGGAGACCAACCAAATGCTCGTTTCCCATCCTCACCATTGCGGCTCCCACTCGACCCATCGTTTCTGCCACCTTTCTTGGAGGCATTATGGGACTTTTTCAACCCAAGAAACCCCTTCCACCGCCCTCTCGAAGGGCGCTGGTTCGACACGTCATCGTCTTCTTCCTCTTCCTCCACAAGAAGCTCTTCTCTAAGAGTAGTAGCCGTCCTGTGGGAGTCCTTGAAGGGGAGAAGCCGACCCTCGAAGAACAGCTCATCCGCAGACATCATGGAGTAGTTCGAGACGGAGAATTCAAAGTCGGAGGACGACGAGACGGGGGCCGGGGCGGCAGCAGACCGCTCTTGGTGTTTGAGGGATTGCTGGATGTCGACAAAGTCGCTCGAGAAGGAGATTCGAGGGCTCGCCGGGGCTCGCCGGTGGAGAGACTTGTGGTGGTCGGAGTTATACATGTCTAAGCATGCCACGAGAGATTTGAAGCCAACATGGCTAAGAAGAAAGGAAGAAAAATATAGAGAATATGAATGTGATCAAACAATGTTACTTACAATACCTACCCCTTTATATGTGTTCAAATTGGTCCCTCCACCTCTTGACATGACCCGTTGTTCTATTAACATATTGCATTTTATCAAGAATACGTTAAGATAAGAATTTAAATCTTCCACGTAAGAGAAAATTACAGACATTTTTATACGTTCAAGTTCGATATTAATATTTAGAATTAAATTTATTAATTTAGAAATAAAATGTAACAAAAATTTAATGTGGTATTGATGTTGACTGACATGTTAGTGTGGATTTTTGGGTCAATCCTGTGGTTTGTAAGATGTACCATTAGGTCAATGGCTTTAAGCCATCTCTTAACCAATCAAAAGTTAAATAATTATATGGTAAAATAATTATTAATTCGGTGGAAATTCATATAAATATCATATTAATTAAAAAGAAAATAAAGGGAGTAAATTGTATGTATATATATATATATATATATACATACATGCATGGGATTCCATGATGTGATGTTTTGTCATGACATTGGGATTCAATTATGACCAATCTTTGACTCTGCAATTCAAAAGTCTATTGTTTTTCTCTTTGATAAGTGGAATGATGGTGAAGTTTTTATTTATTTATTTATTTATTTTCAAGCTACTCATTTGTTTCACCTACCCAACTTCAATATGCTATCTATTCATTTTAATTGTGTTTGAGAAAAATATTTATTTATTTTTTCATTTGTGTACTAGAACCTTCCATTTTTAATTTTATTGAATTAAATTCTAAATTTAGAAATTTGTGTATTTTTAATATTATTCATGTTATACTTAAAAGAGACAAGCTTTTTCATCGTATTGTGTTATTATTTTATACACACATTGTACTTCAAAATAAAAAATAAAAAAATAAAAACTTCATTGAAATATTAGGTTAGGAAGCACGGATTTACTTATAAACTCATGGTCATTCGCTAAATTAGCTACTCCCAATAATTCTTCTTCCCTCGAAGTACATTGTAAGCTTCCCATGTGGTTTATGGAGCTCTCGAACAACCTTCCCTTAATTGAGGCCCAACTCCTTTCTTTGGAGCCCTCGAACAAAGTACACCCTTTGTTCGACACTTTAACCACTGTTGACTACACCTTCAAGGCTCACAATTCTTTGTTCGATATTTGAGGATTCTATTGTTATGGCTAAGTTTAGGGCATGATTCTAATACCATGTTAGGAAGCACGGATCTCTATAATGGTATAATATTGTTCACTTTGAGCATAAGCTCTCATCGCTTTGCTTTGAGCTTACTCAAAAAGTCTCATAGCAATGGAAATGTATTTCTTACTTAAGAACGTATGATCATTCCCTAAATTAGTCAATATAGGATTCATTCTAAATCATCAAAAAGTGAGAATCTATTATGACTTCCCTTATAAGTCATCTAAAGTTGAAAAATCATGAAAAATGACTTTCATTGCTTCATTTATGTAAAATATTGTTTTTTAAAAAAAAATTATACCTTCGTAACCGAGCAATTAAACAAGAATGTAAATACCCATATGAATCGTGAGCTTGATATGAAATTCGTGGAGATTTATGCGTTGTTATGGCAAATTGAACCATGATTTATGTTTAGTAGATTGAAGGCTACACCCTCGTGGAATCAATTTGAGGAAAAGAGGGAGATAGAGTCAAGTTTGGGAGCAAAAACAAAAAGGTAAACGTTAAAAAAGAACTCATAACTTTCGGGTTCAATTTCTGGACGTATAATGTATCACAAATGCTCAAACTTGGTTCTATCTTGGTATTATAGAGGATATGACTAGTTGTCTCTTCTTCCTATTCAAATTATATACTATCAAAGTCATTGTTGTTGCCCACTTACTTTTAACTCATAACATTTCTTTCTTTCAAACTGTTTTTAATGTATTTTCTCGCTCACGTTTTCTAACACATTTCTCTCAAATGTGACTCGAAACTCGAGCATATGTCAAAGTTTGAATCTCTCATGGCTGACTTGTTTGCTGGGTTAGAACAAGTGTTACACAATCGTTGTCCCGCTACCGCAAGAGTGCGATTGTGATAAGTGGTATTAGAGTCGAGTTGACTCCTTGAAAAGTTGTACACAAACATGTCCATTGCAAGAACAAACCAGCCAAGTCCCAAGCTGATCGATTGGCTGAAACTGAAGAGCAGTTACTCTACATGAGTGAAGTTCCCGACACAATGGGATTTTTGAAATCTCGCATGAATGAAATTGCCGATAAAGCCGGTAGGATCAATGAGATGGCAAGTTGCCTTGAGGCAATGTCTACCCGCGAGTTAATGATTAAGGTCGAAGTCCTAGAAGACAAGGCCACAAGTGTTGGTGGCTTCTAGCGTAGGGATAGTTCGATAGGCTCTGTTGTCCAAATGGAAGAATGGGTTGAAGGCTTAAGTGTCAGATTAAACCTCACCATGAGATAAGTGGGGAACCAAACCCCAACTAGGAGGGTAGTACAATTTAACAAGATAAATATCTAGAAGCCCAAGCCATTATGTGGGGTTGGAGATGTCTAGGGTCTAGAGAACTTTATGTTTGATTTGGAACAGTAATTTCTATCCACAAATGTAGTGGCAGAAGAAGTGAAGGTCACTTGGCAACAATATATTTTGTTGATGATGTTAGATAAATCTCTATTTTTAGGTTAAGAGTGATTCCTATTATTTTGTTAAAGCAAACAATTAAAGTTAGTGAAGTGTACATGTGAGTGGATTGAATAAGAAATAAAATAATCGGGTCTTGAGTGCAGAATCTAAAATATTGTCTCTTGGCTTTTTCCCTCCGTATCGATTTCCTCCAATTTGATCCGAAACAATAAGTAGTATCAGAGCTAGGTTTAGCTACCGATGATATATCATTGTGGAGAAGCCAAGTCTATTAAAAGTGAAGTTGAATAGCTCAATTGGTTAGAATGTTAACCTAACTACAAGTTAGAAGCATACCTTTTCTTTGTTGCTATCTTGAGATCCTATTCTAAAAATCACGGCATGGACAATCATTTTCTCTTAAGGATCAAACTAAGGTGTTCAATAGAAAATGCTAAGGTGTTCAATAGAAAATGCTAAGGTGTTCAATAGTACACTAGAAAACCTCAATTACTCGATCAACTCTACACATGATTTTTGTACCATGGACCTTGGTCCACGGTTCTGAGATCTTAAGTTTTTGGTTCTTGGTTACTGTCCCTTAGACACTCCTTCAGTGAACAACTCAATCCTGACCTATGCTCGAGGCTTCATGCGTCTCCACAATATAATTCGATACCTGCATCTAAGGCTTCATGTCTTCCCTGTGATACAATCTACATACCTATGTCTAGGGCTTCATGTGTTACCTGCGACATAGTCAGAATACCAACGCTCAGAGTTTCATGCATTCCTTGCGATGTAATTTGTGTCATTGGGCCATGTTGCACTGCACATCATGAGATCTTTAGGGTACAATTCACTAGTATACATGGATACATCTTATTGTCTACCAAGCCAACTTGGTCATTTCTCTTTGCAACATTTCACTAGTATACATGGGTACATCTTTTTTCGTCTCTATGAGAATAACACTGCATGCTTAACATGTACAAAAAACAAAAAACAAAAAACAAAAAAAAAAATCTAGAAAAATATTTCATAAATCGTGTCGCGGAATGTTCATAAAAAAAATTCTTTTAAAACAATAATGTTATGAGCAACATAGTGAAAAAATAAATAATATGATTTCAAATAAAAATAAAAACAATGTTCTGATTTATCCCAAGGACGGCTAAAACAGACATGAATGCAACTGAGCTAATTCTGGTTCCATGGTCTTCATCGTGACCACATCATCTCGATAGAGACATATTACCTTTACCTAAGAAATTAAGAGTAGCATGTGGACCCACTATGTGGACTCATTAAGGTACTCCCTACGCCTAACTATGGGTAAATGCATGCCCACACAGTCTAAAATTCAAAAAAGAAAGAAAAAAAGAGAGTACATGAATAATAACGTGGATGTAAGTATTCGAACATTGCATAACTAGAGAAGTAATCCATAATCGTATGGACATATAATATACATAAGATCAGTTTTATAAGAATTAATAGTTTCATAAACAAAGTCGACGAACATACACATTCATGGTATTTCAATCACAGCGATAAGATCAGTTTTATAAGAATTAATAGTTTCATAAACAAAGTCTACGAACGTACACATTCATGATATTTCAATCACAGCGATATAACATTGAAGGAAGAAAAGGGGAGTTGGAATGTTTTAGGGGTGAAAAAAAGAAAGAAGTGGGTGACAAGGTGGGGCCTGGCGATTGAAGGACGGGGGGAAGAGGACCGTGAATAAATGATGGAATTAATGGACGTGTTCCTGAGATGAATCAACTACCCTCTTCTCCACTCCCACTCCTTGCAACTTTCCTAACTTTTCAACATAAATTCTTATAACTTTATTTTTTATATTTTAAATTTTTTTTATACGAATAGAGATAGTATCACTTATTTATATACCATTCAAGTAAGGAGTAATAATGAAAAGGAGGGGCAGAATTGCAGGTGGTGGTGGGGAATTGGCGATGGCATGCATTAGGGTCAGCTTGACCAATCTTTGACCTGCCTAACTTAATTTCCTGCTGCACAAACGCACACATACTACACGGGGGACCACCCCCCCCCCCCCCCCCCCCCCCCCCCCCCCCCCCTTTCCTTAATCATTTTAACGTATTGTTAGATGAATTTGGTTCGGAACATATCATTTCAACTTTAGAGTACATACCAAAACACAGACAGGAAAATGCCAAAATGTATTTGTTTTTTTTTTTTTTTCTATATAAAAATAAAAAAAATAAGTAATAAAGGAAGGAAGATGTATAACAGTCCAAACCCACAGCTATGAGATAATAGGAGAGAGATACTTCCCTCTTTGCCACTGTTAGTTCTACCACTTGCTGTCTTTTCATTTACATCTCTGCAACTTTCCTATCCTCCTCTCTCTTTTTTTTTTTTTTTACAAAATATATTTTTATTTGCATATTATATAATTATTTAATTAATTCATTAAGAAAAGAAAGAGGGACACGTGGAGAAGGCTGTCACAGTCACGTGGTGGTAAAAGGAGGGATGCGAATGGGGAGGAGACACGTGGATGGAGGGAAGACCAGTCAAAGGAAAGCACCAATGAATGAATGAGAGAGAGAGTATTAGTAGAGTAGAATAGAGCAGAGGGAAGCTGCTATGAGGTGTGTGCTGCAAAAAATTAAAAAAGAAAAATGGTAGTATTCAAATCACAACAGTTGTTCCTCAATATTTGTTTGCTGTTTTTTGTCCCCTGGTTATTGCCTTTTCCTTTTTCTTTTTTCTTTTTTAATATTTTCAAAACTCTACGTTCTATTTAATGCTCTTTATTATGTCCTTATCTTTATATCTAAATCATTTAAAAGTGATAAGAATCGATTTAAGAAAATTTTTTGGAACGAATTACTTTGATGATCAAGATCAAGAATAAAGAAAACTCGTTTTTAAATTTGTGGTTCTAATTAGTCTACAAGATCGTTGGATCAAGATTACCTTGAATTACTCTAACATGCAAATCTAAATAAAAGAAATATAAATGAATGAGATTTCATAGCTTAAAAAGCATAATATGCTACTTTCATTTTAATGTCTAAACTAACTACATAAATGATTATTTATGATCTTGAAAATAAACTTTATAGTAACATAGGACTGATTGAAAGGTTGTAAGTTTATAGCCATCGATGCCATAATGAACCTAGTTTGAATGTAATTTATAATCTTTAAAGAGAATTCTCTATAACTTGAAGAAAAAAAAATACAGTAAAACCTCCTTAAATCTAAACAACATATATGGATCTTGTCATCTACTCTGAAATGTTTGTGGCATGATTAAGGGACCTTAAGGAAAAAATCTATTGGTAAGGATCATGGTGTTCCAAATGTTTCGACTCAACCTATTACATGATCCAAGGTCAAGAAGATTCAACCAAAATTCATTCTTAATCTACAAAATTGGATAGATTTGGTTTAATGTCTCTTTTATGTGTTACAAACTGATTCAATTGAGAAAATACTATTTTGGAGTTTCGTAAGTGAATATTCGCACAGTTGAAGTAAGTATCGAGTTGCTATAAATAATATTTGGTTGATAATTAATTTTGCAAACTTTATTTATTATTTTAATTTCATAATTTGTTGGAGTGGACAAAGGTTGACAAGTCACTTGGTGGGTAGTTTGAGTCTGAGTCATTCAATAAACTCTTGATCAAGTTAGATGGTGGACTAATTCAATTTAGAACAATGTCCCCAATCTTACTTCTAGATTTTTGATGTAAAGAAATAATCTAATTCTAGTTTATCTCTTGGTTAATCTGAATTTTGTAGAAAGAGATGTTAATTTCTTTGAATCCATGGTTCTTGTTTTAACAAAAGTTTGGATCGTTAGATTGAGTATTTAGAATTATGTTATCACCTATGGTATTATTTGATATGAAATCTGAATGGCATTTTTTTTTTTCCTCTTGTAATTTAAAATTGAAATTGTTGCGTGCATATTGAAATTATGCTAATGATTGAATGTAATATTAGTAGATGGAGTTAAAACCTTCAATGTTACGAAATATAATGTGTATATTCATTAAGAGCTTTGTTTATAAATGCAACAACATCATGATCATAACCTGGGCGTGAAGAACTTTTTGATCATACGGATCTCTTTAAACACAAGTCACAACTCGCACACACCAAAGAGCACACCTACAAGTCCATACGCACGCCCATGCTTGCCCACCGCCCACTTACACAAGCCCATCAGCGCCTGACGTCTGCCCATCTGCGTATGCAACAGCCCAGCCCCGTTCTCATGGGCATGTGTTTGTGGGTGAGAGGATGGGCCTGACCGCCTGCGGGTCTAGTGTGCACGGTTGTCCATGTCTTCTTGTCCTTCATGCTTCGGGTGAGAAGTGCTCTTGGATTTGGCTTAGCTTCCAGTAGACATCATATGTATTTTTTTAAATAACAATGTTTACAAACTTGACTTGGACCTTAATCATTCATTTCCTAATTTCGAGATTTTGAATTTTAAATCGTGACAATGATATTTGTGACATTTCTCAAAAGCGACCGACCCCAATGTGAAGACAACCCGATTAATTTGGACGTTTCGATGGGCGTAATACAATACCATTCAAAGCGTTCGACGTTACACTTTCTCTCCATCTCTTTCTTGGGCTGCACCATCATATACCATGGTGCGTTGCTCGAAATCTAGTCCCGATCCTCTTCTCTGTATTGTTTTTTTTTGAAGATTTTTTCAATTTGTTGTTCGATCTTGTCCTATTCTTGCATATGATGCGATCTTAGCGACCTTGAGGCCATGTTTGTTTATTATAATCTTCGTACTATGTTGCATTCTCTGCTAGATTAGGTCAATTGTATGAGTTTTTGATATTTGGAACTTAGGTATAAATCTTTGATTTTGGTAGGAAATGAAAATTTGAGCGACTGCTTCTTTTGCCAACTCCTTCGATTTACGCTGTAAATTGGGTTTGATTATTATGTCTCGTTTCCTTTGGTTTAAATTTGCAATCGCCATTGTAGGCAAGCTTATACAGAGGTGTTTCTAGGAAGGAAAAGCCTAAAGGACGTCATGGGTTAAATCCCCAAAAGAAGCAGGAGATTAAGGAAGCTTTTGAGTTATTTGATACTGATGGCTCTGGTGAGAAAATTGTTGCTTGTTACTGTTTTTTGGTTTGTGTATATGGATGAGTACTCAGTTGTGTATGTCTATTACTTTTGGTAGGGACTATTGATGCCAAAGAGCTTAATGTGGCAATGAGGTAAGAATATATTACAATGGATCATGATACGACAGCTAAAAGATGATGAAATTTTAGGTGATTTATCTTTTGTGACAGGGCTCTTGGATTTGAGATGACTGAAGAGGTAACACCATGTCTTTAGGCCTATTAAAGTTACAAAGTCTTTTGGCACTTGTGCATTTTCCATTTCGTTGCATGTCTACCATTAGATAAGTTTTTTTTTTTTTTCAGAAATCATCAGTTTATTCATCTGTAGAACCCACCTTGATTCTTAACATTTTGGATAGATCTTTTATATCGTCACGATAAGATTAATTTAAAATAGCTAATTCCTTTTTCCCTGTTATTGAGAATGTAAGCAGTAAGGGCGTAATGGTGGTGCTATGTCCTTCAGGGTGAATTGCCTGTTTATTTTTTAGAACGAGAACCTTGAGTTTCTTATTTTCTGCTATTAAGCCTTCGAAAGGATGGTTTTTATGTTTTGGAGAAGGCTTTTTTGGTAGGATATCAAATTTTCATAATGAAAAGGAAAGAATTAAGGACATACAAAAAACAAGTCCAAAAGATACAGGAGTCTGATATATACTAACTACAAAAAAGGACTCCAAAAAAAAAAAAAAAAAAAAAAAAAAAAAAAAAAAAAAAAAAACTAAAACTAAAGAGATAAAGACAACACTAAATAGTTGAAATAAATGCATCCCAAGTTTGATAAATGTCGTGCAAGTACGGAAAGAAAATTATCCTAAAAAGATGAAGTTCTTCCTTTGGAAAATAGTGTGTAAAGCCATATTAGCACAAGAGAAAATCTTAAAAGAAGGATGTCCTACATAACTCTATTTCCAAATTGGTGTCCATTATGTCAGAAAGGAAATGAATCACAGAATTATGTCAGAAAGGAAATGAATCACAGAACCACTTATTTATGCAATACACATACGTTATGAATTTCTAAACTACGATTCTCAATATATTTGAATGGCATCTCACATTAACTTGGGAGGTAAAGGATCTATTGGACATGACCTTAATGTACCATCCCTTCAAGAATGTAAAAGCCCTACTATGGAAGAACCTCATCATGACTTTCGTTTGGAATCCATGGAGGGAAAGAAATCAAAGACAAAATATTCGCGGAAAAGACACAAACTTATACAAAACTCTTTGACAATGATGTTTACCAAGCTATATCTTGGTGTAAATTGTCCAATATTTTTACTTCATATAGTTATACCTCCTTCATTGTAAATTGCGAAGTTCTTTTGTAAGCATCATGGATATTACATCCCTTTTGTAAATTTGAATCATCAATGAAATTGTCGTTTTAAAGAAAAAAAAAAATCCTCCAAGAAGAATCCAGAAAAAGACTTAGAAGAAAGATGTGAACTTTGAGAAAACCTCTGATTCCTTTCCCACTACAGTTCTGAAAGAATAGCCTTATAACCGCATTGCCTCAGAAGCTTGGTTTTTTGACTCATCAGAGGACCAATAAGAAGTTGATGAATATTTTTCTTCATACTATTAGAGAAAACCTGCCGGATATTGAAAGTCCCAATAAGCTTGAACCAGCATGAGCTCGAGATAGAACAAACAAAGAGAATGTGATTGAGCGTTTCTCCTCTGAAAAACATAGAAAGAAAACTGAAGGCAGCAGCTATGAAGAGGAAACTTTATTTGCAAAACATTGTCAACCTACAATTAACCTCTCCTTCACTCATCCAAACCTTGTAAGTTTTCCATTTGCCAACACGGTCTATAAGATCGCAATCTTAATGAGCCTGTTAAAATGTGTCATAGATCTCATTACTCTCCCCCTGTTAGATTTTCATAAGGATATCCAGTCACATTAAAGTCCCCTGGTAGACTCACTCTAGAACCCCTTGCAAGCCCCAAAAGACCACCCAAATTCTCCCAAAGTGCCTTCTCACTGCCGTGACCCAACCCACCCCCAAGTTAGGAAACTCAAAAGCCACTAGAATAGTTAAAACACCTCTCACCACCTGAGAATCCTTAATAGCTTAACCATCCCATAACACCAAAATGCCCTCATCGGACTCTAGCCCCTCGCTTCCCACGTCTGTCGTCCCAATGACTCTAACAAACTGGCAGAAGTACTTCTCACGTTCAGTTTCCACCAAAATAGCAACATCAAAACGCTTCCATAACAACTCTTTTACTAACTTCCTTTTCTCCCTGCCCCTTGGCATTCCAAAACAAATCTTCCATTGAGAACCCTATACATCCCAGACATCCAACAATTCCTTCTTCCTTTCCTAATTTAACCCCACACTTGAGGTTCCTTAACTCTCCAACTTTTTCTTTCCTTTTGCTTTAGCCAGCCCTCTCCCTCACCATAATGGACTTAATAATTGCGACGAGCTTTTAGTTACCTTTCATGCTCTTTCATAATTCTGTATGTCTTTTATTTTAGGCTTCCTTCATATAATACCCTTAATTGGAAAGTACAATTATAAAAATTAACAATTAAATGCAGGAACTTGTTTGAATATCAATAATCTAATACTTTGATCTGACTTATAGATTTGATCATGTGACGACTATATTGCTGATTAACATTAGATTGATTTCTTGTTGCCCATTCCAGCAAATCAGACAAATGATTGCAGATGTAGACAAGGATGGAAGTGGTGCCATTGATTATGATGAATTTGAATACATGATGACAGCAAAAATCGGAGAGAGAGACACTAAGGAGGAACTTATGAAAGCATTTCACATTATTGACCATGATAACAATGTGAGGTCTTGATCTTTTAGATGATAGGGATCCAGATGGCTATGCTTTCTAAAAGAAGTGGACTATACATTTACTTATTATTTATTTTTAATGTAGGCGTTGTTACTGAGAAAAAGTATATGCAGTTTCACATTTAAAATTTGCTAAGAGAATTTTGAAGAATCTAATTTGCTACCACATTTTATGCTTCCTGTCTTTAGTTATTCAAACATTTTGTAACTATAACCGAATTGCCCTTACATTTTCATATTATTTTCCCTGAATTTAGGGGAAGATATCTGGAGATGACATCAAGCGTATAGCAAAGGAGCTGGGTGAGGCCTTCACCGACAAAGATATTCAAGATATGATTGAAGAGGCAGACCGAGATCGTAAGTCACCTTTATTTTTAAACACATTTTCTTTTGAGGTTTACTTTCAAGATTTTATCCTTTTCATGTGCCCAAAACAATTTTGTTTTTTGGTGTTACGTATCAACTTTTGATATTCTTTTGTCTTCAATTACCAATAGCTAAAAATACCATTTTAGTCCTTAAATTTTGGGTTTCATTCAATTTTTGTCTTTGTAATTTCAAATGTTCAATTTTAGTCTATGTACTCTCAATAATGCTTAAAATTAGTTCCTTTGGTTAGTTTATTGTTAATTTTTCTAAAAACAATTTAGTCTTTATCGACCTTCCTTATATAATTTTTTAAATATGTTCACATTGTGTCTTTTTTTATTCACATATCTCTAGGCTTCTCGTAGTGTATCTACTTATTATGGTTACTATGTTCTCATTTTTGAGGTTTTTAGATATGGACTTGGTTATGTATGCTCATCTAATAGGTATCTGATAATCATATTTATGTTGAAGTAGAGACAGAGGTGGCAATGCCACTACACTAACACGGTCAATTCTAGAGAGTTGTTTTCACTTAAAAGCACTTACTAGCCGATATAAACCCGTACGATTTCCATCCGAACTAACTTTCACTTGACTTCCACTTTTACTCTTTCTATTTTAAACATTGACGATAGGTGGTTTCCTTTTATTCATTCTAGGTTAAACATTCATTATAGGAGTTTGAACATTACCATCAGGGCCAAACGAGACCTTGTACCCAAGGTCAAACCGAGGGAATTGATGCTGAATTCTACTCATAGGTTCCCAAGAAGCATCTTCATCTGTGTAGGACTAAAATTGAACTGGAATTTTCCATGTACTTGTGTCTCCAGTAGGACGAATGCCTAAAAATTTTCCTGGTTTAAGGATCCAATTACAATCTTCACATGCCATTTCTGAAAGTATCCTCCATGACCTCATCAAGGTTGTTTAACGAGGCCGACAACCTTTCAAGCTCCTCCCAATACTCATCCACCGTGCACATTTGCTTCTCTGTCAAGAACCATTCGCACAACCATCCCTTTTGGATGAGAAAAAATGCTTGAACAACCGTGAATTAAAATTTTACCACTGTCAATGGTCAATGTTTTTGTACTCACTAGTACCAATCCAAGGCTATGCCCTCAAAACCTATCACAAAAGCGGCAAGTTTCTCAGGTTCGATCAACTTATGAATTTCAAAATACCTTTTGGCTCGAATTAGCCATCCGTCGGGATCATCTTTGGAGAAAATCAATCTCTACCTTAAATTTATGTTGATCTGGCTTCTCCTTTGGGATTTTTGAAACTTCTCCTGTTCCATGAATACCCTCAGAAATCGTTCTTTCAATGTCACCTGATCAAGCCTTTTTCTGCAATGAATATTCTACCATAGACTCGATAACAACACTCTGCCCTCCGACTTGGGCTGACATTAGAGCAGTCATGGTTTGTTGATTTCCTACTGAAAACTCTCTCAATATATAGCAACACGTGTTCTATCGAATCTCCAATCTTGTGATCTCTTAATAGCTCCTTTTTGAACTCATTCAACCTTCTCTTCCAGTTGTTTTTGCATCAATGTCTTACCCTTTCTTAGAGTGAAGAAGCTATGATACCAATTTGATAGGCATAGAGGAATATTATTTATGTGAAAGTAGAGATAGATGTGACAATGTCCCCATACGAGAACTCTTGGGAAATTCAGAAGGGCTTGTCTCTCCCAAAAGCGCTCCACTATTCCCAAGATAACAGACTCTACCTACTAGATTAGCTATACAAACCAGCACAATTCCCATCCTCACTAACTTTCACTTAATTTCCCCTTTACCCTTTCTATTATACACATTAATCCTAGACGGTTCCTCTTATTCCTTGTATTGTAAAAATTCATTATAGGAGGTCTATTGTCATCATGGAAGGAAAGCAGTTAAGTTGGATTTGTTAATATGCAGGTGATGGTGAAGTGAATGCTGATGAGTTCGTTAGAATGATGAGGAGAACGACATATGGATTCTAGAGGTCAAATTCTTAGCAGAATGTGTATCCATCCCTGCGAGGCATGACTATGGTAAGTACAGTTGTGAGAATAAGAGACATGCCAACTATATTATTGTTCGTATGTTTCTAAATGTAAGATTTTAAACTTCGGAGTTATTGAATATATTTTGTTATTTTTAGTTTGAATTTTGTGTAATGCTAATGACTGGCACAGTACAATAAAGGGGAAGCTGAGAAATATATACGAAAACCCTTTCGAGGTTCGAGGAAAGTACCGATGGGATAAATATCATTTTGACGAAATTAGTTGAGAGATGGAAATACGAAAAATGGTAGCAAACAAAAATAAAGCTTCAATCAAACAAAAAATTAACTTCTTAATCTATCTGCAAAATATCTACTAAATGCTTCATTGAGTGAGGTTGTTGCTTAACTCGAGTTGAAGTGTTTGCAAAAGTGGTTAGGGGCGAACTACTGAGGCTCTCGAAGGGAAAGGAATGTAATGAAAATTTTATTTAGGGTACATTTGCTGCCACATTCTCAAACACGAGATAGAACTCGAATGTGTATATTATTGTTGTATGAAATTTTGGCTCATCTTCTGTATTACATAGATTTAATTCGCTTGTTATAATAATTAATATTAGATATGTAATATTTAATTATTTATATTTTAGTTCAATAGCATTTGGAAGCAGAGGATTCAAACCCATGAACTCTTAGCCGAGGTGGTATGTCAATTATCCTTGATTTATACACACACTTTAGCTAAGAAGATCTTCATGACATTATATTATATTTCATGTATGCATTTATGCATTTTGAATACTTTTTGTTTGGGGCCATTTACTAGGATTGCTTGGTAGATTATGCATCGAGTTATATTTTAGTCCAATCACGTTGAAAAATATTATTCCAATGAGTTTGATAGGCAAGATCACGTAATAGTTTGCAAACTATATATCACTATAGTTATTTACCTAGTTAAATAACCTCCGATTATACGTTATTTTAAACATTTTTATCCAAAATATAGTATAGAGTGATATCATTTTAAGACTACATGCATCAAACATGTTATGCATCAAACATGTTAAGCAAATAAGAAAAGTGGTAAATTAGTGGGAATTCTTTTTTGTGTTCATATCAATATGTAAGCCCCTTGGCTGTAAAATATACATCAAAGCCCCCCTGTTTCTCTAAATCTTGACACAGTTTTGGAAAGCTTAATTATACAATACAAACAATACAAGCCATGCATTTAAAAAGGCTATTTTTCAGACTAGACGTTTTCAGAAGCCATTTCCACGGTAGCAAAGATTCTTGTTGGTTAAATAAAAAGAAGCACAAAGCATTATTTAAGAATCCAAAGAAAGAAAAAGAAATAAAAAAATTTAAACAAATATGATGGGTTATATTACCATGGAGCAGAAACTTCTTCCAGGAACTTGGACTTGTACACCTCAGCTTTTGACTCTAAGCCATCAATGGCAGCTCCAAATTTATCACAAGCCTCCTTCAACTCAACAAGCTTTGTCTCAATGTTTCTGATTTCATCATGCACATGCACTTGGTCATTTTTAGCATCTACCAGCGTTCTTACATCCAACGCATTCTCCGACTCATAAGCAAGATTCGCCAGCCTATGGAGACGATTACGTAAGAACCCAACATTCATACCGAAGAGCTGAAAGGCTCGGAGGGTTTTGTCCCATGTAGAAAACTCCTCCCGTGAAGTAGAGAGGTCGCAAGCTTTAATGGCGTTGGCGATGGTTATTGTTTCGGAAATAACTCCGGTGACTAAGTTGCGGTTCATGCCTGGGATGAGATTTTCATGGAGAAACATGTCCTGACTGCAGCAAAGTTTATAATACCTCTTCCGCAGGTCTCTTGGCAGTTCTGCATTTATCGATATCCCATCGATTACAATGTTGAAGTCCTCGAAGCTTTTGACTTTCTTAAATGGAACCGCAGGCTGATAGAAGCTGAAAACCTCCACTATTTCTGAGACAACCTCTTCACTGGTATGTTCAGAATGCTCTGCTGCTACCTGCTGCCTTGGTCTTGACCTCAACGGGCTTGGATTTCTCAGCCTTTCAGTCGTGTCGGGTACAGCAGACTTCACTCGTTTCTTGATCGAAATGTCGCCAGCCGCGTCTCCCTTATTTTCAGTATCTTTTCCTGTAGTCGACAAATGTTCAAGAGAATTGGGAATTGAACATATACAAATTTGAAAATGGTATGAACAGAGTATCAGCGAATGGGCTTACCTGCATCACTTTGTTTAGTATGAGACTCCAAGTTTAGTAGGCCAAGGGTACCATCCATTTCTGTCACATCACATGTCCTTATAACATAAACCTACGGTAGAAGTAAATTATTGGGAGGCAACAAATAAGACATTGGTCATTAATAACCAAAAAAAAAGCACGCTAAAACACTTCGAAATGTCCACTTGCTGTGGAAAAAGTTTACTCAATTCAGTTCAGGTCTAATTGTGTTTGATTCTGGGCTCATAAGCCATAACAAATGTAGTTCAGAATCGAATTTTAAACAGTGAGAAAAGAAATATAAGTGAAATCTAATCAGAAAAGGAATTTTCAACTGCAACCGTCTTAGGATTTTTGTAGAACTATAATATTAATTGTTAAAGAAATCTTAAGGCAGAACTTGATAATCATTTGATATTTAATTTTTCTTATCACTTCTCTTCTTTTAAGAGAAAATTTGAATTTGTAGCCAAGTTCCAAAAAGAAAAACAAGTTTTTGAAAATAATTTTTTAGTTTCCAAAACTAGATAGTAGTATATTAGACTTACCTGGCTCTTCTGTTAGCCTTTCAATAAAAAACCAAGGCCTAAAACTTGAAGATTTAAAAAGTTGATTAAGACCCAGAATGTTTTTGCCAGGGTATGATGAAGATGATTGATTCTAGATGAATGTTACTAACAAATATCCCAAAAATTAACTCAAATTTGATATGGATCTCCGGGAAGAAGTCTGCTACTCGAACCTAGCACTGTAGTTTTCTCATCTCAATATTCATATTAAACGCATGATAAAAAAGTTGATATCTCTGGTCCAACAAAATAAAGGAGTTCACACATGAAGTGACATTCAAATGATTAACTTCTCAAAAAGGAGCTACCATCCGTTCATTCCCAAATCTGGTTAAACCAAAAAAAATTATCTTCTACAACATGGACTGAATTTTGAGGTCCAAATTAGTCATCCTGTCTGTCTATCTGATTAATATAGTTGATGTGTTTTATTCTGTTTTTTAACACAGAGTTCAACAAGTTGATGAACATCATACACTATATAATGAAAAAAATTCAAGATATTACCTTAAATTTTGTGGGCGCTACCAGTTGAAAGACAAGAACATCACCCTCAAGTAACTTGTGTGCAGCAGAAAATTGTCTCCATCCAGCACTCAACCCCGTCTTATGTGCGATATATTTTACTTGAAATTGTCTCCCAGCTTCATTTTCCAAGATCATTGTACTATCTCTTACTGGCAAGTATGACTTGCAGAATAACGCAGGAAGTCCCTGTTATTTAACAATAAACACACAAAATTACTTCACTAACTATAGAATTTAACTTAAAACCATGTATTTTTTACTAAGCCTACCATCCAAAAACAGCTAGCAACATGTGATCTGACCAATGACTTCACGAAGCTAGGAAATTCCTGTTCCAATTTTGATCGAACCTCAAGTGCTCGCATCACAGCGGACGACTTAAATTCCCCAGGTGAGCATTGCTCCTCATATGCTGCCTTATTTTGCTCAAAGCTTGAAAAACAAGAACATTAAATGATAGTTGTGTTATGTGGATGCATGGACAATTATGCGTGCATTACACCAAATTGAACTGTCACAAAAAATAGGCCATTATCCACCTACCTCATAAACTTCCCTCCAGGACCCGTTACAGCCTGCTCAAGCATCCACAAGAATTTTGGATCAGTGGGATCCTCAAAGTCCAACACTAATTATAATGATCACAAGTTGCAACAGAACAGAGGAGAGAGTATCAAACAGGTTCACAATGCAATTCAGTGATATGCTCCAGTCATTATTTTGATCTTTCTTATATCATCCATGATACAGAACATTCCATTGTACAAACCAGTAATAATTAATATTGGGGAAAACAGAACACCATGAGAAAAAACAATTCTAGCTCCATTAACCGATATAAAACTACATCATAAACATTCGGAAGAAATGAATCTCCCCTCTTCATCATGTCCTGAAGTGTTCAGCGATCATCATCATTATATTTTTACTCGACAACTCTATTCACGTCTTAGAATTCCAATTTGATTCCTCGATTAGATAAAATCAGATTTCTTCAGATAAGACATTTCCAGAGAGGTAATGCATACAAGAATGTTTCAGATAATTTATTTCCCTCCTAATACATATAAAGGAAATGAAACACGAAAAACAAACGGAGTCTCACATGGCTAGTTTTCCAATCCGCAAGTCTCTGTTTAACCTTCTGAAGCATCGGATTGTCCTCCATTTGCTTCCGCGTTTTACCCTAGGACCAATGCGTATCACCAATTGTTAATCTTGATGAAAAAGAGGATCATAACCAGAAATTAAATCTCAGAACGATCAAAATGATTCCGTTCAGTTCATATCGAGAAAGGAATACAGACCGAGGAGGAAGCAAGCCTGTCCCGGGGGTTCCTGGACAACTGAGCAAGCGTCATGTCCCCGTCGTCGTCCTCCACCTCGAGCACCGCGGCCACAGAAGATCTCAAGGATACGGCGTTTTTACCAGTTCCCTCATACTCCATTTGGCTTGGAGAAGATCAAGCATCCATGGCCGTTAAGCATCGCGATTGTGCAACAAACAATGCGTGAGAGGGGAACCCAAATGGAGAAAATCAATCAGAAGAAGTAGGTCCACCTCTGAAATAGAAAACGAAATTTCGTTGTTGTTCTTATGTTGGACGCGGTGGGATTGACGGACGGTGCTGGTTTGTTAGAGAGTTAGTTATTGGCGTTGGATATGTCCTCCGTACCCGTCTGCAAGGGGACGAAATCCCTAAGCAACTATATGATTGTATACCTCATTTCCATGCTTCCAATTTTAATTTTAAAATCAGTTTTGTTGTGTAAACCAAAATCAAATGAATTATTGAAATGTAGTGATGGGTGATCGATGAATGTCCACGTCCCCTAATTTAGGTTAATTTAGGGAATGATCATGGGTTTAAAAGTGTTGGATGATAAAAGTCTCACATCCGCTAATTTAAAGAAAATGATCATGGGTTTATAATCAAATAATACATGGATAATATCATACCATTGTGGGGAGGGGGAGGGGGAGGTGTTGGATGATAAAAGTTCCACATCGGCTAATTTAAGGAATGATCATGGGGAAGCCCAACCTCTCCATTGTGGAGAGTCGTATTCATCTAATATAGTATCAGAGCTATGCCCTAACTTAGTCGTGCCAATAGATTGACAAATTCTCAATTATCGAACAAAGGACTCCAAAAGATAAGAAGTCAAGCCTCCTCGAAAGCAATAAAAAATGACTAAGACTCCTTTAGGAGTCGAGACATGGTATCATGGTATTAGAGCCATGTCCTAAACTTAGTCGTGTGAATAGATTGGTCGCACTTTGTTTGAGGCCGAATTACATGAAACCTACAGCAGATCATACCCTGAAGAACTCACCGTCCTTGCAATCATAACAAATGCAACAGAAAGCAACACTTTTTTCTTTTCTTTTTGGTAAATAAATAAATAAATAAAACTAATTACTTATTATTTAAAAAAAGAAGAAAGGCGTCCGATTTTTGTTTCGTCTCCCACATCGGCCCGCCCATATCAGGGAATCTAATTCCATGTGCAACTTTATCCTTCTCTTTTTACATATAGCTATCCCTACACCCCCATGCCACCAAACCTTGCCACTCAAAATAATAATAATAATAATAATAATATATATAAAAAAGAAAACAAAATAAATTAAACTCACAATAATGGAATCAACCAGGACCAGTACCGCCCCGACCCCTACACATTGATTACGTATATACAGTATAATAGACAGACAGATTTTTGTTTTTGTTTCTTAAACAGTATTATGTGCATGGCCAAGATAGAATACAAAAGAACATGAAATGAAGAGAAGGAGAAAGAGCATAAGAAACAAAATTATGTAAGCAGCAGGACAAATGAAAGGGGAGTTTCTAATGTGTCAAATTTAAATTAGAAATAAATGAAATCAGGACGAATTTTCAGACTGGGAATCGTACTAAGAATCTTTTTTTGTGCTGTTCTTCCTGATTCTCTAACGAATTTACAGTTTTTTTTTTTTTTTTTTTTCATTTTTTTTTTCTTCCCTCTGAACAATCGTACGAACAACAAATTAACTTGGGTTTCTACTTTTACACGATGATTGTGCAAACGCTAACTGTACAAAATTTGAAGCAAGCAGAGACAAGGAGAAGAAGGAAGTCTACAAAAGGTAGAATTGAATAATGATTAGTACGTACTAATTATGGAGGATTAAGCTAAAATATGAGTGTTCACGGAATGATGTTCTTCAGTTTGTTTTCTCTTTTATGGCTTTAATCGAATCCATTCGTAACGTCCTTCCAACGGAACGTCCTCAACAATGTCGTAATTATACCTGCAATTGTGATCATAATTCCTTTTCAAACTCTGTTAATTTCTTCGTAGCTAGAACAAAAATTGAAGAACCTAGGGCGGCTCCGTTTAACTTACTTCTCTGCGAAACGTTTCTGGATTTTTTTCTCGGCGGCGGTGAAGAATTCTTCGAGCTCCGATTCCGCTGGCTTCTTCATTGACGACGACGAAGATCCATTGCCGGAAGTTGCCTTGGTTTTCATTGCCAGAGACTCCATATCGCTGGACATCGTTGATTGGAAATGGCTAGACGGAGTCGTTTCTCTCCTGCAAGAAGACGAAAAAGAAGAATGGAGTGTGAAGAAGATTTATGCGACTGTAATCGCGAACTGTGTATTTATGAACGAAAGAGAGAGGGAGAGAGAGAGGAGGAGAGAGGAATTAAATTCACAAACGGAAACAATTCATTAATTAGTTTAATGGAGGTCAAGTCCGTTTCTAAACACTCTTCCTTCGATTTTGAATTCAAAAAAAAAAAAAAAAAAAAAAAAAAAAAACAGATCGAGATTATCAGTAGGAAATTAAGAAGTTCGTGCGATATTAAAAACCTTTCTCTGCAAGATTTGTACGCGATTCCATGTTCATCTTTTTCCTCATCCTGCAAAAAGTATTATGAACAACAAAATTTTCAAAAACACAAAATGAAATAAAAAAAAAATATAGAAAACTTCAGAATTCACAAAAACAAACAAAACAAACAACTCCAAATCTATTTAGAGTTCAAAAGTGTCACCTCCAGATCTACAAACTTGCTACTCTCCTCAACAACCTCACTGCAACCGTTACTTGAGCAGCAAAAAGCGGACGCATCGTCATCGGAGATAGGACTAGTAGAGCTCCTCTCCTCCGTCGACGTCGTGCTCGGCTGCCGGAGAGAACTCTCCAGCGGCAAAACAAGGCGGCGTCTCCGTCTCGGGAGCTTGACAAACGACGTCGTAGCGGTGGTGAAGTGAAAGTCAGTTCCAGCGGTGATCTGCCTCTTGTTAGCGGAAGTGTTGGTGGAGGAATGCGGTACATCCTCCAAATCAGGTGGAGGTCTGGTAGTCCTCCTGACGTCCACCTCCATGACTGCAATCTCTGCAACTGCTCTACATTTCCTCACCATCTGAATTTGTGATGCGTCTTAGAATTGGTTGGTGTGATTTTGGTGGCTCAAGAGTACGAAAAACAGAGAGAGTGGAAGAGAGCCGGAGATGGAGATGGAGAGAGAGAGAGAGAAAGAGACTGCGTGTGTGAGTGACTGTCTCTCAGACGGTGATGCTGATGGTGAGACTGATGACGACCTTTCCGTTCAACCCTTCGGAATTGCCTTTTTATTTTCCCTAAATTTTAAAAATTGTAATATCTCTGACTATATTTATTTAGTAAATTCTCTCTAATATGTCTTATTTAATAGATTTATAATTCCGCTTGAATTAAAAAAATATATTATTTTTTTTTCTTTATCGTAAATTTGGGTAGAACTCGGACCCCCCCCCCCCCCCCCCCCCCCCCCCCGGACCCCGTTTTGGAAAATGACGGGGGACCTTGTAAACGGGGATATTTGACGGCGCCGTTATGAGAATCGGGATGGCCCACTGCCCCATTCATTTACTGACACGTGCCGTTACAGTAAATTGCGACGACGATCTGTTCTGATACCTAGAACAGTTTCGAACGGTACGGATCGGGCGGTTAATAAATATCCTAAAAAATCCCGTTCAGTGAGAAACCGGTGTGGAGCATAATTATTGTGTGCATCCCTAAATTACATTCATACCCTTCATTTTGATTTGAAAAACTAACAAATTCAAACACAAATTTTAAATAACATATTTCTAAATAAAATGTTTGAAATGAAATGAGTAGTCGAAAATTTATAAAAAGTATTTATTAATGTCAAGTTATCTCAACTTCAAAAATTTAATTACTAAAGTATAAATTGATACTAAAAAAAGTAAGACAACTACAAGTTATCTCTCGACTTCGAAAATTTTAGTACTAATGATGTTAGCTCTAAACCACCACTAAGCCTTGTGGCCTATGTGAGCTATCCCATGGCACATACGTGTATTATTGTGTGACCAAATATTGTAAGAAGAGCGTCTTGTGTCTTTCTCTGAAAATGAGTTTTTCTATGACAATGTTAGATGACACGGAGGGTGCCAAACTTGTGCTCTACCCATTAAGTTAGAGGTTGGTATATAGGGCCACTCTCTAGTACGTATTCATAAATGACTCAGCATGGACATAGAAGGGTTCATGACTCGATAGTACTCAGATGAATGGATGTTTGAGGTGTCTCAACGATAAGGTTAACTCATAGGTTGATTCTTGATAAGTGTGTCTAAGCAAGTAGTAAAGACCGATGACATCCAAGACTTGAGATGAGAGCACAAAGCATGGACCTTATTGTTGAGAATCATGATGGCGAGATGAGATGCGACATTACATTTGAAAGACCTGGATCTAGTATAGAGGCAAAGTCGAACAATTCAAATGATTTGTATTTGATCGGCAAAGGAGAACCTCGTCTAAAATCCAATAAAGCAGCAAAGGTGGACCAAAAAAAAAAAACGGAGCTTGAGTTCTAAGGCTTATAAAATTTAAAATATTATAGTAGTGACTAGAATGCTTGTCTTGATTACACATGAAAGAATTGTTCTTTAGTCGGGAACATTTCGTCCAATACTCTAAAATATTTCAAATTTTTCAATAATTTTGAAACTTTATGAGAGGTCAATTCTAATATTACAACTTTTCAAAATAATAGAGTTATTAATGAAATAAAAAATAAATTTCATTGATACTTTTTATAATTCGGCTACTTTAAAAAATATACTGCGTAACACTCGAGTCCGATATCACAATCACACTCTTTTAGATAACGGGATGGTTATTGTGCTGCAATTGTTCTAACCTAGTGAACAAGTCAACTATGTAAAATCGTATTAGACAATTCGAAAGCATGCTTGAGTCTCTTCATGTTTTGCATTAGAAACATGTAGGCAAAAGAGATTACAATACTTGGTGGGGGAGATTTGATGACTACTTGGCCCCTCTGATACATTTCAAGGTGATTAAATGTCCAGGAGAGTAGACATGATTTTGTCAAATGGTCATACACAAAGAAAATATAATAGTATAATAATACAATATGAAAGCAAGTAAAAGAGTTTGGCATGACATGGATATGCGACCACAAACAACACGTCTGGACAAGTATGACCATGACATCTTGTTCAAACTTAGATCTTTGACGTTGTTTTGGTTGCATGCATGTGGAGAGGCTTGGGCATATTGTAATTGTTTTAGAATATGCGTTGAGCATATTCTAAATGAATAAGGACCCTATGATTACAATATTGGTTTATTAGAACTCCATATCAGTTGCATTGGTTGTTCAATCACTTGTATCCATGTGGATATATATAGGCTATTGCACTTTTGATCACTTTATGGAATAGATATCTCTTCTCTTTGTGATCGCTACCATCTCGGTTTACTTTCTTTTGTGAACTTTGTGAAGCACTTTCTAGTTGATAGACATGTTGTCTCCTTCACCATCTTTTCAAAATGTTGTGATGCAGGAGGACAAATACCTTTCTTGCCTCACTCACCTTGCTGCTTAGGATTTCAACCAAATTTGTTTCTAAATTTCACCACAATTTTGTTCAATTTACGACTCTGCGTGTTAACCATGACAAAGTGAACAAATTTGGGTATGATTTTTGAATTCTTAAATTCCGATTTTTCTTCAAATTCGAGAGCTTTTCTTAGAATTAAGTTTTGAATATTTAGTATGTTGATATTGGAGGAATTTTGCACTAAGTTTTTTGAAGGAAGCCGGAGTTGATTCGGACCAAAAAGTTAAATTCTGGATGAACGTCAAGAAGTTGATTTTTTTTTTTCTTTAAGTTTAGTTTTTGATGATCTTTGGACTCAATTATTTGTTGTTGTGATTGATAAAAAAATTATGAGAAAAATACCCTAGTAAAGATGGTATAAAAGTCTACAATTGCCGTGAAAAAACTAAGTTAATTCGAGTTGTGTAGAGAAAGTTATGAAAATCAAAGAAAATAGAAAAGAATAAAAAAAATGGTTTGGAAACCTTGAAATTTTGACGAATGAGTTAAATGTGGAGCTGACACCACGTACGTGAGAGATTTCAGATATTTGGAGCTCTTAACATGTGGAAAAGCTAGTTTAGGAAGGTACGCGCTATCGATGTAAGTAACCACATGGACTTTCGGCAAGTAGCACTTGTACGATCGCTAGGATGTGCTAACATGCTAACATTCCTTATCTTAGGTGGTTAGATAATTCATGTTAAGGAGTTCATAAGAACATTTTTGAATGAGTATGTACGATAGGTATGTTATGGTAAAATTACTGTTATGCCCCGAAATTGAGATTTTTGAGAACCATGTTGTTTTATGTATTAGGAAAGGTTAGAAAGAAAATTGTATGACTAGAATACAAGTTGGACAATATGGATGAGTGTGGTATGCAAGAGGTAGGAAATTACAAAAATGCCCCTATGATGAGATTTGTGATGAGTGATGTTTTATATGCTTTCCGTTGTGTTAGAAAGGAGGATGAGCTGTTGTGTGATCTGTGATCCGGGTGATTGATAGATGTTATCTCCCTATTGAGCTTGCTTTCTTGTATGAGTGCATGAAATAGTGTGTTCTCCCTATAGGGCATGTCTATTTGCACGAAGCTAGGGCGTTAGAGTTAAGTTGGCTAGCGATGACCTAGGTCAGGACGCCTCCAATAGACTGAGCGCCTTAAGATCATGAGCAATAGTTAGAGGGTCTAGACCCTAGTGCGCCCTAACTAAGAAAGACTCGATGAATCAAAATAGAGCAGCCTTGAGTCAGAATAAGCCTCCTAAGTTCCTAGATATGACTAAGATAAAGTTTGAAGTGTGGATGACGTGCTTAGGCGATCGATAAGAATATCTCCCTAGCAAAGCATGTATGAGAGAACTTAGTTGAGATTAGAGCGCTACAGCTAGTGCGATTTACATGTTGACCCAGGTCAGTACATTTTCAGTAGACCTTGTATCTCAGGATCGTGAGCGATCAGAGATTTAGACCTGTGTGCACCTAGAGATTAATTTGACCCGAGGAGCTAACCCCGAACGTCCTGGAAACGAGAGATGGGATTTAAATCACCTAGACACCTCAAAGAACCTAGCAGACCTCCATGGCATCCAGAAATAACAAAGGTAGCCTTTTAGGTCAATAGCAACTGGTATAGTGTTTGAGGACCCCCATTTCCCTTTCAACTCCGGTATGGTACCGTTGAGCTAAGCATGAGGCTGATTAGGGATGTGTGACTCGGTGGTTTGATGGATTATCCTGCACAATGGATCGGTCCTGCGGTAGGGCGTTGATCATGTAGGTAGTGAGTGGTTACCTTGAAGGGAGGATTCGTCCTATGGTAGGGCGTTAATCATGCGGGTAGCTAGTGACGCCGACACGTATCGGGGGATAGCGCCCCCAACCTAAGGCAACTTCATGGCCTATGGAATAGGTTTGCCAACTAACCTCCCATGGATAACGAGCAGGCTAGCACTCACCATGTTGTCCCCACCTGGTACGGAGTCTATAGAGGTAGCTCCTCATCATTGGATACTGGTTACTGCTGCGTAGGCTAGGCTAGCTACCCAAGACTGCCTACAACAAGAGCAATACACCTAGAGCCTAAAGTCAAGGCTGTAATCACCTGCTAGGACATGGATGCACTGAGACCTACAAGTAGGTTGCTTACTGAATATTTTTATACTCACCATTTTTCCTTTTTTTTTTTTTTTCAGGCGTTCACAGGTTGCCTGTCGAGGTGGTGGAGTGTTTGAGAGCTGTGTGGTCACAGAGGGGATCATTCTAGAGTCTCAGTCCATTTTTACATTCGGAAGTCTTTTGTATTTTGTTTTATAATTGTATTCCCCATTTGTAATATTTTAAGCAACATCGTCTTATAATTGGATTTAATTTTATACGTGTTTGTGTTTGTTTTTATTTCGATTTAAATTGTGTGGACTTTCATTTTATATTTTATTTTACTTTTATTTTTATTTGATTTCCCATTCGTCTTTTTAATCACGATCTGATTTTCGAAGCCTCAAAAATAAAATCAATGTCATAACTTTTTTCTAGATCACGTAGGGTTCTCTATTTAGAATAAGGTTCTAAACCTCGGCTTCATCTTTGAACTAAAAGATAATCTATTTCTAGCATTTTTCTCTCGATTGATCCAAATTTTGTAGAATGAGGAGTTAATTTATTTGATTCAAATGATTCTTTCTTCAACAAAAGTTTGGATCGTTAGGTTGGGGATTATGATTGCCTTATCACCTTGCACCCTAGGATTGTGAGTGACGATCAGAGCTCGAGGAGTTAGTCTTAGATGTCCTAGAAAAAAAAATAAGGTTTTAATCGCCTAGATGCCCCTAAGAACCTGGTACACCTCCACGACATCCAAGAATGACAAAAGTAGTTGTCTAGGTCATTAGTAGTATGCATATTGTCATAATTTAAAGGTATCATCATACTTTCCGCTACCCTTTCCACTCCGATACTCGTACCATCCAGTTTTCACTCTAGTACTTGTACTATCGAGTTTCCGCTCTAGTACTCGTACTATCGAGCTAGCATGAGCCGACTAGGATTGTATGACCTGACATTTCAATTGGGTTACCTCACAACAAATTCATCTTGAGAGAGGACGTGGAATCACACGAGTAATCTTAGTAGTTGACAAGCACATAGGGTCGTTTCCTCAACCTTGGGTGATAATATGGTCCTGTTGAAAAATTCACCAGCTAACCTCCCATAGATGACAAGCAGACTAGCACACACCATACTGTCCCCACCAGAGAGAGAGAGAGAGAGAGAGAGAGTTTTACGAGGTAGTGTCTCAACCTAAGACACTAATTTCACACCGCATAAGAAAAACAAGTTTACCCTTAAGTCAAAAAGAAAAGAAGAGCAATTCACCCTAGAGATGGGACTTGTTGCTCCATAGATCCGCTCAAAAGGTCGAACCACCTTTGAACCCAGAGTGGAACTCATGGTCTTGAACGTGGAGATAGACAGTATCTTACAAATCCATGACGATGTCAACCCTGGAAAGAACAAGAATATGATCAAGTGTTACTTAAGTAAATAAAAAAAAAAAAAAGTATTATGCATTAGAGTGCTGCAACAAGAAGAAAAAAAAAAAAAGATGCAAACCTCACATTGACGCGTGACTAAAAACCCGTGTTGATGCTTGCCAAGAACATACCCAATTTATTGATTCTCAATAAAAAGAAGGTTATGGCAAACTTCCTCGCAAACCGAGAAGATCGAGTGGAGACCACCATGTGGTACCTAAACAACCATGCGAATAAACATATGAATCGGCTTTGAAGTCTGCGAGCAGAACGTAGTAACGCTAGGGAGAGCGACATGAAGCCATCCAAAATATGAAAGGAGGCACGCTCCCAAAGTGGTGAAGAAGTGACAGCCCAATCAGTTTTTATGCTTTATTTTGTTTGTAGCAGTTTATTCTTTTATTGTTTTGTGTAGACCCCTGTAGATGCTGATTGTTGTAGGTTTTAATACAAGGCTGAATGACTCTTCATAATCTTGGGCTCCTAATCCAACCATTCTCTTTTATTTTTGTCTTCCTCCTGCATTGACGTTTTTCAGGCGTTAATTGGAGGTCTCCACCTATTTTTCATGTGTCCAGACGTCTTCCCTCAGTTTATGACATTGAGCTGTTGTTATGTGTCTCTCAATCTCTCATTATTTTATGCTACATCACCATGTCTTCTTTCCTCACTATGTGGAATGTGACTCGATTCATTTGAAGACTACGTTGGGCTCAGTATAATGTTTATGAATGTTTATTGATGAGTATGCATGATGATGATGAAGAATTACTCACTATTAATGTCCCTAGAAGCATTATAGGAGCTCGAAAAGCTCGTGTATGCTTGATTATATGATTTGGATTGATATTATATGACCTAGAGTATATGTACGATGAATTAGTGAGCATTAGCTTCTATTTTATCTTTCCTTCATTCTTGAGCCATGATTTATGAAATGCTTCAAAATTTACTATGTGGGACAAGGAAGTCATTAAACCTCCTCGACCAACTATTGTCATCTCTCTTGTCCACGTGTTTTCAATGCAATCAATATTTACCATATTTTCTTTATAACTATTTTCAACTTATTTCTCGCTCACATTTTGCAACAACATTTTTCACTCAAAATATGATTCGAGGTTCCACCTTACGTCGAGATTCTGTGCAAAATTCAATTTTCATAAGGCTAACTTGTTTGCTGCGTTAGAACAAGCACCGCATAATCGTTATCCCACTGCCAAAAGATTGTGATTGTGAGAGATGCTTTTTCAGAAAGGAAAAAAAAAAAAAAAAAAATCAAATGGATCTCAAGAGACCTTTGAATATGTTATTTTGAACATCTTATTATATTTATTTCTTTCATGTTTTATTTTTTTTAGTAAGGATATACATTCAACCCATCCCTCCAACCAACTCAAGTCTGAATCATAGGAGTTGGTTGGATTAAATTAGTATTTAGGATTGGGTTGGATTAATTTTTTGAACCGTAGAGCAGTTTATGAATGTCTACTGAGTGGACTTGATTTTACCAAAGATGATGAAAATGTGAATTCCCAACCATTTATGCGATGGAGAGATTGTTCCCTATTTTGTGCGGAAGCCATTTATAAATCACAGGCTGCCTATTTTGTGCGGAAGCCATTTATAAATCACAGGCTGAAACAGGTGAAATCAAGGGACATTACTTGAATGCTACTGCGGGTACATGCAAAGAAATGATGAAAAGGGCTATATTTGCTCGAGAATTGGGAGTTTCTATCGTAATGCATGACTACTTAACAGGTGGATTCACTGCAAATACTAGCTTGGCTCATTATTGCCGAGATAATGGTCTACTTCTTCACATTCACCGTGCAATGCATGCCGTTATTGATAGATAGAAGAATCATGGTATGCACTTCCGTGTACTAGCTAAAGCGTTACGTCTGTCTGGTGGAGACCATATTCATGTAATAAGTAAACTTGAAGGGGGTCGATTCAAGTTCACGAGACAAAACCTCTTAATTGATCCAAACCAAACAAAACTTTTTAGTATACATTAAAATTTTTGGTGTATTCATATGTTACCCGTGGTAATTTAGCCTTATTAAAAATGCTCATGAGTGGTTCAAAATATAATTTTGTTTAGTAGAAGTTTAAAAAACAAAAATCATTTTTTATTTCATAAATTTCTCTTTTAAGAATAAAAACATATTTCATACTATTTTTAAACAATAAATTAACAAACTATCCGTACACTTTATACAATTTTAAATATGAATAAACTAACAAACCATCATAGATCATCCACAAATAACATGAATAAATTAACAAACAATGGATTACGATTTCTGTATATATTTAGGTTACTTCGAAAGAAAAGCATATTGTGTTTAAATTTCATAGATTATACATGTAATTGAGTAATTTAAAATATATTAAATTTCATTTAACGGATTCTCTAATGAATTTTTTTAAATTAAGAATTTCTATCTTTGTGTTGTTAGGAAGCCATTGTGAAAATTTCTTCAGAATTTAAATACCGAGTTTTATTAAAAGTTGTCCAAAATGTTTTGACAGTTCTAATGCTTATTGTAACATTCTAGATCCCAAAAAAAATATTTTTTTTTGTTAGGTATAGTTTTTTTGAATTAATTATTTTTATTATGTTTTTAATTTTATGATCTATTTTCTATTTTTCTTATTTTTAGAATTACCAATTGATCATTAAGTATTCGTATTTAGTTGTCTTTAATTCTATGAAAATATTGAATTATGTTAAGAGGTTACCATTTTTGTTTATTATTGATGATAAATTAATTTTTTGAATGATTATAGATTAATTTGTGTTTGTTTTTAAATTTTTTATATTTTTTATCTAAGATGGTATCAAATAATTATCGAGGGTGGATAAATAGAACTTCTTAAAAAAAAAATTTTTTTTTTTTTTTAACAACGGCCTGAACCTAAATCGAAAATCGATGGTTGAATTGGATTGTTTAGTAGCTACCGATGTGAGAATATATATGAAATATAGGTTGCTATACAATATCTTTCTATCTGCAATTGAACTACTTAAATCATATGAATCTCGACCTCTAGTCGAATATCTCAAGATTTCAATTGCGAGCCAACAAATAGGCTTGGTTAAACTTGACCCGTTAAGGTTGTTTTTATTCTACTATTACAACATATGTATTAACAAATTAAATTAGGAGTAAATTAATGGATAGAATGGAGACAAGAAGGAGTTAGGCTAAATTTGGAGTCACACTTAAAACAAATCTAGGAACATATGTCGTGACACTTAAAATGAATTTAGGAACATATGTCGTTACACTTTTGTGTCCCCATAAATACAGGTCACATGGTACACGTCTCAACGGATCCAAGTTCGCCAACCCCAATTCATGGGCACACTTTATCGTTCAATTATTCGATTATTTCATCTCCACTCTACTACATTTAAATTTTATTTAGAAATTAAATTATAGATTTATATCATAAGCTTGTCTTAAATTTTTTTCATATAAATTTATAAAATTTTAACAATTATGCCAATCTCAGTTCCAATTATTTTTTAATTTAATACATTTTTAATCTTTTAACTATTTCTTTCTTTTTTTTTTTTTTAGGATATGAATTGACCATTATTAACCTTAATTACTAAAATTAACCAAAAATTAAAATTTTAGAAATCATTTTAAAATGTAAAAACAAGATAAATTAAAAAAATTTAAAAATTCTTGTTGGCAGAGCACAATTCATAGAGGGCTCTAAGTTCTTGCTATAAGAGGTTTCCAGGTCTTTATAATATTTCTCTCTCCAACTAATACGAGATCTCACAATCTGCAGAGGGCACAGCATTGTTGTTGGGAGAGGTTTCCACTCTTATAAGGAACCTGGCTAGGAGAGCACAATCCACCAAGGGCCCAGTGTCCTAGTTGGAGAGGTTTCTACGTCCTTCTTTAATTTACCTTCCGCCTTTTCTATAAATTCCCAACACGGATCACAAGCCCTCAAACCTTTGAATTCGGCAACGAAAAAAAGAGGCAAATGGGCATCAATCCAACTTGGGTACTGCTAGTTCTAGGCTTGGGACTATTCCAAATAGTCGCAGGGCAGAGTTCAGCAGCAGAGGCAGAGAATTTTTACATTTTCACAACAAGGCAAGGGCGGAGGTGGGGGTGGAGCCGCTGCAGTGGAGCCAAAATCTAGCCAATCTCACAGGTCGCCTCATCCGATTCCAACGCAACCAAAACATCTGCGACACCGCTGACGTGACCCGTTTCCGGTACGGCGAGAATCAGGATTGGTCGAATCGACCGGCACAGTCGCCGGGTCTGGCAGTGGAGCGGTGGGTTGAAAAGAAGGCGTTTTACAATCACACCAGCAACACGTGCACGATGGGTCGCCAATGTGGGGCTTATACTCAGGTGGTCTGGCGGAAGACGAAGGAAGTGGGGTGTGCTCAGGCGAAGTGTCGGCAAGAACGGATTACTCTGACCATTTGTTTCTATAATCCTCCTGGAAACAGAATCGGTGAGAGACCGTATTAGAGACAATAAGGTTGTTTTGTTGGAATTGTAATCTAATAATATGTCTAATATACTTCCACACTTCTTATAATCTCTTATAATTCAAATTTCAAATTATTCAAAATTTTCTTATTTCCAAACTACTAATCATAAGGTATTAACGATTATCCTCGGCCAAAAGGTCTAAGAGTTCACTTCAAATTCAAACGAGGTGCGCTGAGCATACTTACATTTTCCTATTTTTATTCGAATATGGTATAATATCAACCCTTAGGTAAATAGATTATGAAAATGTTATAACTCAATCATCATATGTAAATGCTACACGTTTACTTCACTCACGTAAATATCAAAGTGTAGCTTACAAGTATCACACCAATATAAATTCATTATTGAATTACATGTAAATCAATACTCATTGTTGTTAGGTTTTGACAAAAAATTAACCAAGCCAGAAACATAAACAATTGAAGTTTGAAATGATGATATTATTAAATAAGTGTGAATAGAAACTAACCACGAATCTTAGGTAAGACGTGTACATGAAAGCAAGCGAGAGCGCCTTTACTCGGGCCTAAGGTCTCTCAAATGCAATGTCATATCCAACATCATCTAGGTTCCCAATCAACATGGCTCATATGTTTTCATGTCATCCTAAGTTATAGTGAGTCATTGGTCATCGCAACTCACTCAGTCATGCCATCGAGAACAGGCCCACATGTCATTCATATCATCGAAACATCTCGAACATCCATCCATCTAGATTGTATCAAGGCATTGGCCCTAAGTGCCCATGCCATGTTATTTATAGATATCATATCGAAGAGCGGGTGAAAAATCCAACCTTTGACACTCGAGTTAGGGCGCAATAGCGGCACACTCATGCTACCCAGTACTATCCTTGAAAGATCTATTTCAAAGAAAGTCACCCAAGACACTCATCTCGCAACGCTTACCCTCACTATGACACTCATGTTTATGGCTCGTTTCCTCTTCAATGCACACGTTATATGGTGTATTGATTGATGTCATATTCATGTTGTGCCCTAAGCCTAAATTTGGACGAGTGATTGAGCACGTTGTGGGCTCAAAGAGTTGTATTATTTAAAACAGTAATATGGAAAAGAGACAAGAAACAGAAAGCCCACTTCACCAATCTTCCAGCCGACGAAGATCTTCATAAGATACTTGAATTTATAAAACATATATTTTACATAGGATCCTCAACTTTTGTCCTTAAAATAAATAATCGATCACGAGTGCTCCTACTGCCACACTCAGTACTGTGTTGTTTGTTTCCTAATTTAATAACATCCCAATAACTATCCATTTAGATCAAATATGCAATCGGATCCGACTCTACTAACCGAGTGTCAATTCTCATTCCACTAAAACACGTACAAAACACTTGATGAGGACAGTTGCTGGATGTACCATGAAGTTTGTGTCGGCATGTTTTCACACATTCACATTTCAAATTCTTTTCTAAGTATTGGATAATACTAATGACCAAAATTGTTAAAGATTTAAAAAGTTATACAAGTCTATTCCAACATTGATGACAGATTTGATGAACAATGTGAAGCTCAAAACATGGAAGGGAGGAAGATATAGACATTTCAATTTCAAGCTCAGATGCCTTTGTTTATACTTCCTATATGTACAAATGAGAAATCAAATCCAATGCGCAAAAATTTTAGCATCTGAGTTGATCCCTAAAAACAATGCAACCAAGCAAATTAAGTCGTCAGCTCCTTAGAAATCAGATACCTGAAAGTATAACTTGGAGCTATCCATTCGACGTTCTTCCGAGGATTCCCGAGCTGTGCTCGTTTCACGCTCTTTCTCAGAGATTCAGGCAAGCTCTTGAGAATCATCTCCATTAAGCCAGATGAACATAGTCCGGAGTCCTTTGCGAATGACTCGACGATCTTTGGAAGAAGAATCTTTGGATCCTTTCGTACGCCGAAGTTGGCTCGAATGTAGTCGTCTTTTGCAGATTCCAGTTCTTGAAACATTCTTTTCGGTGTGTAAACTCGAACCTGAAATGATATTGAAAGATTTATGACAACATCTTAGCGTGTCGAGACTTAATTTTTAACGGTTGAAACAGAGAATTCTAAGATTACTGCAGGATCGGAGTGGCTGCCGTAGCAAAGTGAAAAATGTAAACGGGGTTCGGGACGATCGATCATATATGCTTGGCGTTCATCTCCGATCTTCAATTTCGTCCGTGAAGGAAGCAAAAGCCGAAGCCACTGCGTGTGAAATACATTATATCAAGCCTCTAGAGAAGTAATGTTATTTCCCTTGGTTAGTGAACAGCCAAGAAAGACAATATCACATCATGATGAGAATACGCTCGGAAAAATATAACGGAAAACGAGCATTTCATACCTGCCAAGGACGAGGCATCCGACAGCCAAGAATACAACTTTGTATTGTGTCTACACTAATTGTATGACCTCCAATATTATAAGCAGACTGGAAAACATACACAAAGTGAGCAATGGTCATAATGATCATAGTGAGAGTTTAGGCTCCTGAAGTTACCTTCAAGAGTAAGAAGGCTCTCTTGATATTGTTTTGGGGTACCCCGTAAGCCAAATACGTCTGCTCGTAAACAAAGAAACGATTATAATCGATTCGGTGAGGGAAAAAAGTGTAAGGATAAATTAACAGATGCAAAAGGTTGACATGTTACATGCATCACAAGTGAATTATGAATATTTATCCAGAAAGCCAACTTTTCCTCGTACTTCAGCTTCCTCAAATCAACTTTCTCTAAACGCGAGATAAGCAACCTGTTAAAACATAACCCGACGACAAAAACAAAGACTGTAAGATAACAGGAAAGCGCTCGGGAAAAGATTTGTGATGCTGATGCCTAAAGATACATAGGCTGACCTGAAGTTTTCGAGCAAACTCTTGACATCATGTAGCTTCTGAGGGTCGCCACAAATCCGTGATATCTCAATCATGGTACTGTATGGCCCGCTAAAATCTTTAAGACCTTCCACGAGAAAAGGATTATCCAATCGATCAAAGGATGAGTTGTTTCGGAACCCCGGGCTGCACATAGCATACTGCTCTCCTGGAGAAAATTCACTGACTGATGACAAAGAAGACATGGGAGATGAAAGTCCATGATTTGACAAAGATGGTTCTGCTAATTTGCAATATATAGCTGATATGCACTTGATCATGTCTTCCGAAAGCCGATTAGGAGTCTCGGGAACGTGGTCGGAAATGCAAGTTCCAAGATGCTCGGCAAGACTGATTATATTGGAGGAAACATTTTGTGCATACTGTGAAGAAGAAACAAGCAATTTAGTATCCCATGAAAATGCTTCAAAAACACTTATGCAAAAAGCTACCTCCATCATGGACACTGGTTGGGAATGACAGGCGCGCAGAGTTCTATCCAATGACACTACCGAAGCGGACGCTTTATCTAAAGAAGCTGCGTTCGATGTCGTCAGTGATGATTGAGAACGATAAAAATTGGATACCGAAAGTTTTCCATCTCTATCACTGCAATCCTTGCCTGGATTTTCAAGTGACTGACAACCAGAAAGGGCTGCTGAGTTTTCATCTTTGGAGGCAATATCAGGTAGGGGAACTACCATTGATCTGCCTCTAGGGGTCGAAGGCAATTTCGACATCTCGTCCATAGCAGGGGATACAGAAGATGATTGTCCCTCGAATGCTTTTCGGTATAAAGAAAGAAGATATTGTTCTAAATGCACGACTTCTAGTTCTAGCGTCGCAATCTCCGTGATTAACTCCATGGCTGACTGCAGTCAAAGTGAATTAAATATATGCTTTGTGAATATCATCTGAAAACAATCAAATAGACTATTTTACCTTTGGCATTGAGATTTTGTCTGAGTTATTATAGGGAAGAACTCCATGATTCAATGCTTTTTCTAACGCCGAGCGGAGCTTGAACTGGTCTTGCAATCGCTTCTCGAGTTGAATAATCTAACAAAAAGTTTGCCTGGTTATTCATATTGGTTCGTTGTTGCAAACTTTCATGTTTAAATCCATACCTCATTCTTCAAAGAACTATGAACTTCCATCTTTGGTGACAAGTTTTTCTTACGTTCTACTTCTTTCACCTGATCCATATCCTGGTGTTCAATGAAAATTCCAATTTCTATCATAAAACTTATCCTGATCCATATCGTTTTCGAGTAATTTACAAGTTCTTGCCTGGTTAAGCTCAGACTATAATAGTTGAGAAGGAAAAATAAAGAAACAAAACATCTTACCATGTTTACAATGTTGGAGAAGTGGAGAGAATTATGTAATGGATCATCTTGAACTGCTTTCTTGTCGAGCGAGCTGCCATATGCGTAGAGCAAAGACAAAAGAGTTCTACAACATGAGTAGGGGAAGAAGAAGTCAAGGACAAAGATTCAGATAATAAAACTTCAAAATCCAAACAATTATCTTCAAGAATAAACAGAGGCTAAACAACAACAACAACAACAACTCTCAGCTACAAAATGAATCAGTCAATTTCACAAAAACAGGACAAAATTTCACTACCTCCTAATTCTCAGAGCTCTATCACGAGGATCTGAACTTGAAATTTAACCCTCATTTTCAACGAACAACATTTCAAATACAGAATGGCAAAATTTCAAGCACGAAAACAGACCAAAAACACATTGAAATCTACC
This sequence comes from Cucurbita argyrosperma subsp. sororia, assembly GCA_018691285.1. Taxonomy (NCBI): domain Eukaryota; kingdom Viridiplantae; phylum Streptophyta; class Magnoliopsida; order Cucurbitales; family Cucurbitaceae; genus Cucurbita; species Cucurbita argyrosperma. Next base: position 3,255,592 of record CM031882.1, read on the forward strand.
TTTTAGAGCGGGTGTGCCCTGTTCTCGCATCCTCCCCCAGCATTTTTTTTCTTTTTTGAGCAAACCCCACTTTCAATCTGCTTCCAAAAGCCTTACCCAACTAAAAATTGTAGCCAAACCTCAACTCCGAGACAGGAAATACAAGTAACAGAACAGGGAGAAAAGGATGAAGGAAGCCAAAATGGAAGAAACCAGAAATGATCAATTGAAAAAGGGACCCATTAGCTCAGGTTTCTGCAGACCCAGAAAGAAAAAAAATGGTGATACAAAAAGAAGGTTGTGTAGCAACAAAATTCCATTGAAAAAGGTGGAGTTTCTGAAATGGGTATTTTCAGAAATTTAATGTTGGCTTGAGGGGGTGAGAAGTGGACAAATCGTGGGGTTTGAGCGACTAAAAAAGACGCCAAATAGAGTGGAGAATGGGCGGAAATCACCAAATGGGGAAGCGATTGAGCAGTGGAAAAGTGGGAATGCAATGGTTTAATTGTTAGGTGTGTGTGATTGATTAGTGCAAGAACTCAGAAATGTGCTGAGAAACCGATGTGATTCTTCCATAAGGAGACATAGCGGCCAAGTTTCTCCGGTTCCAAGCAACTCGTAACGCCTTGTGCATTTCTCTCTATATATATATATACAAACATGAAATTATGGATACCATAAATTAAAAAGAAAGGGGTAATGTCCCCGCACAAAAATAAATAATAAATAATGTCACTCAACCCATTTAACCTAATCTTATGTTATGTTTCCAGAGTTTTATACTCGGTATATATTACATTAATAACTAAAATTTTATAAGATTCATAAGATTCAAATATCAAACAGTATAACTCACACCACATCACTGACATTGATTACAAATATCAAATATTATTAATTTTTTATATTAATTGAGTTGACCCCAGTGCAAAATGTCAACCTTGAATTTCATCGATTCAAATTTGTGGAGTAATAGGATGATATAAATACTCAAAATAATTTTTATATTAAATAATTTTATGTTTAAGTTAGGGGAGTAGGCTAAATTATTGTTATTTTAATATATTTTATTTTATTGTTAATGTAAAAATTATTGTTTTTTTCTTTTTTCCTTCACACACGACCAAGATATTTAAATTATAAGATATAGGCATGTAATAAATATTAATGTGAATTAGGCTTTGAAAGAATTGATTAATTAAGGCACTTTGTAGAGTAATTAAGGTCAATTAAGATGTTTTATTATTATTATTATTACTATTATTTTATAGTTAATTCATGCACTCTCTCCACATCCGTTTAAGTTTTCTTTTACTTATTTCAAATTCAACGGAAAATTGATTAGTAAAGATATTCTGAAAATTAGATTTTTTTTTTTTTTATAATATATCTCAACATAATATTTTAAAATTTGTAACAATTTCATTTCATATAATTTTTATTATGTAATGAGTTAATATTTATAATTTTAGAACGTTAATTTAGTAATAAATCATATTAAACTGAATAGTTACCATTTTTAAGAATAAAATTTCATTAAATACTCAAATTCAAGTCATTCTCTTGATATGCTCTCCACCAACACCATGAGTGCTAGCTCTCTCATCATATCCATCCTTCATCCCCTTTTCGGAGGTTGACGCATTAATTTTAATGAACTTTTTCGTAGACCAACAATTTTTGGACATGTGTCCTTCGTAGAAAATACCTTCAAATCTCTTCTCTTGAAAACTCTAATTCTCATTCTTTTGAGCTCTTAAGCATGGTGCGGTTCCTTGGTGACTTTTTTCGTTGTCATCATTTTTGTATACACCTTGGTGGACGATTTATTGTTGCTCCGTCTTTTACTTGTATAGAGTTTCAATATTCTGGTTGCAATCCATAGATGATAATTCTCTTCATTCGAGTTTCTCCAATGACAAACTTTGGATCTAGTTTAGTAATCGACTTGATCCTATTTAGGTACTGAGCAATCTTCATGTTACGTTGTGAGATTGATAATAGTTCATTATCCAGAAGTCAAAACCTCAGATTGTTCTTCTTTGAGAAAATTGTCACAAACATGTCTCATGTTTCTTTTGGTGTCTTGTCACCTCGCATGTGCTTCAACATCTTTTCCTCAATTATGGTCTTCAAGGAAAACATTGTTTTGTCTACTTTGATTCACCATTTGCACAGGGGGCTAATAGCATGCTTCCACCAATGATCTCCTATTGTCCTTATAGATAGGACATCATGCATGTTGCCTATGTGTTATACTTGTTATCTTTATTCATTTGATGACTTGGAGATCATCCATCATGTTGGTAGTACCTTAGTAATATCAAACAAGCTAGTTTATAACATAGAACTTGTTGAGTCACAAACTACTCATGACACGAAGAAATTCACTAAAATCCAACATTTTGTATTAGAGCCAGGATGCAAAATCACCAGAGGAGAAGTGACAACACTAAAGAGCGGAAAGGAGTGGAGGGGAGTGTAATGTTAGATAAATCCCTATGTGTAAGGATAGCCACATAATTAAGTTGAGTGGGATGGGCACGTCTAGTGGAGCGAGTGGGGTTGAAGCAAACCCCTAAACTTCACTGGCAAGAACAAGCAGTGTATATAAGAAACAATGGGGTTGAAACACTCATAGTTGGTGCGTATGTTGATGACATGATCGTCATCGGTACCATTGTGGAAGACGTCAAAGAGTTCAAGCAGTAAATGATGAAAGAATTTGAGATGACTAATCTCAATGACTAATCTCAGGTTACTCACATACTACCTCAGTATTGAAGTGGACCAAAGGAAAGATTGCATCATGCTAAAGCAATCGACTTATGCTAAGAAGTTGTTGCAACAACTTAAGATGGCAGAGTGCAACCCAACCATGTATCCCATGGTAGCAAAGTTACAACTCGGGAAGATGCTGAAGGAAGTTTGGTGAATTGCATTGAGTATAGGCATGTCATTAGAAGTCTAAGGTACTTGACTCATACTCATTTGGACCTTTCATATGGTGTTGGAATGGTGAGTAGGTACACAAAAAAGTATACTACAATGCATCATCAAGCGGTTAAACACATTCTCCGCTATGTGAAAGTTACCACAAGTTATGAGCTGAAGTATCAAAGAGGGCGAGGTCCTGAAGAACTAGTTTGTTTTACCGATAGTGATTTTGTTGGAGATATTTACGATACAAAAAGTATTGCAAGAATGACGTTTTATCTCAACGAAAATTTGATCTCTTGGCAATCTCAGAAGCAGCGAACCGTGGCACTATCTTCCTGTGAGGCCGAGTTCATGGTAGCAACTTCGGTGTCGTGCCATTATGGCTGAGAAATTGGTTGAGTGAAGTGACTACAAGTGAACTAAAGCTAGTAACTCTCTACATCGACAACAAATCTATGATTGGACTGATGAAAAATCTAGTATTTCACAAACGCCACAAACACATTGACACTCTTTTCCACTTCATTCGTGAGTGTGTTGAGAAGAGACAAATCGTTGTGGAGTTCGTATGCACTAGAGAGCAACGTGCAAATATTCTAACCAAGGCCCTAATAAGAGTTAACCTTGCAGGGATGGGGGAATAGCTAGGAGTAAAGAATCTCGAACACTTGACTTTCCAGAGTAGATTGTTAGCTGATAAACTTGACTTAAAAAGAATAAGTTACTAACTTATAGAGCAACTATAGGAGGATTGATAGTAGCTGTCACATGGTTAACCAAGTTTTGTGATTGTGGGTCAAGTTTTATGCTTTAATTAGGAAGATTGTTAGTGGTTCCTAACTTGAGAAGAAAGTTTAGGAAGCTAGTTAGTGCTTTATCTACAGTAAATACTTGCAAGATGTATACTCTTTTCACAATAACTACAACAACAAATAGAATTGAAACGTTACGTGCATAAAGTTTCTTTTGTTCTAAAAGATCTCTTCTTTCAAGTTTTTCGTTTGCTTCTTTTACTTATTTCGACATATTTTGATCGTAGGTCAAATCTAAACGTCCAAACCAACTCCAACTCATGACGAACATAAATTGATTTGAAGATATGTTAAGATTAGAGTGACAAAGAGAGAAAGAGAGAGGTCCCGCAGTTGCAATATTGTGTGGTGAGTAGCAAAAAGTTGGGTCCTTTTTTATTGTTCTCTCTGCGCATATAAAAACAAGCAGCGAGAGAGAGAGAGAGAGAGAGAGTGCATAGAGATCAGCTGTTCTTCAGAAATAATTGATATACAAAAAGGGGACATCACCTCTCAGACTGTTTACTGACATATAATTGTCCGAATAATCCAAAAGCTTCACTCTCTTCCATATAACCCTCACAAGAATGCACCCAAACTCCTTTGCTTTTCCATATAACACTATTTTCCTTTTTCTTTCTTTCTTTTCAGCCCTTTTTGTTTCCTTTATTGTTTTATTTCTATTCTTCCTTGACAATTTATATCCACAAAAAAAAAAATTTTAAAAAAATGATATTATGAACTATGCATCATCTTATCTTATCGTATGCGATGATTATGTTATGGTATGATTTACAATATGATGTGAATGTTGTAATATGACGTACGTTGTGTATATTATGATAATATGTTCACATTTGCTTATGAGACATTGATAAGTCAAAGAACATTATGTCTAGTATACATATGAATGTTTCATACGAACATTATGCCATGAAAAGAAGGGAAATATGTTTTGTATCATAAGTATATACTATAATTTGAAACTATAGGACCTTGTGCATGTTGTATCTCGCAAGCACTGTGATACTTACCCAGTATGATTAGAACAAATGCATAAATTATGGTGTGATACGCACACCTTTCCCTCTGTGGCTTCTGATAACGTGAGCATAGTCAAGCCTAAAGGCACGTATATGAGCATGTTGATGGTTTTGCATGTGTATACATAGAGTGCATGTAAAAAAATACTACACATCCAACCCTACCCAGAATGAAAAGTCAAGCCGAAAAAACAATTTCTCAACCCTGACAGCAATGCTACTTACCTTTCACTTAAATTTTTGTGGTAAGTAATTGTTTTCTTGTTTTGAATTTCGTTATCAATTATGTTAGTTTTTTATTTTAAATGAAATTTCGTGATGTTGTAAAAGATTTTATACATATGTTGGACATGTCAAACATCTAATGATACTTTATTTTCATAGGAAAAATAGGTTAGGTCGTGACTTAAAAAATGTACGACCTTCGAAAAAAAATATAGATTTAAACAAGTATGGGAGGAAAACCTAATATTGAGATTGGAAAAAAGATTCTTCTTTTGTTTGGAGTTTCCCACACAGCTAAAAACTTGAATCTCCATTAGAAGAGTTAGACAAAGAGGGTTGAAACTTCTATTTCATCCTATTAAACCAAACAAAAATACAACAAACATTCAAACCCATATCATATTTTTGTAATTATTTCTGGGTTACTCAACTATCCATTGGTATCATAAATAATATTATTAATATCAAATCAATATCAAATCCTGACAGACATGCTTCATGGATTCACCTACTTCTACTCTCATCTCATCTCATCACATCACTGTTTTCAATAATCCAAAACATGCACGAAGTTTCATTCACCTCAGATTCTTCTCCAAAACATAAACCAAGACCCACCAAGTTTAATACAATACAACACAGATTCCTTTCAAAAACTGGCCCTTTTCAACAATAAAATATAAGGCTAAAACTTACTAACCCCAATATTTTCTTATTTATTTTGAATGCATGCACTAATTTGTTTCGGGGGGGGTCGGGTTGAGTTGGTTCAGGTTAAGCGTGGAAAGAAAAAGATGGGTCGAAAAGAAAAAGGGAGAAGTGATGAAGGGGGATTTGTTGAGAGTTTAGTTGAAAGGGGAATAAAAGGGGTTTGAGTTGAGAGAAAGACAAATGCAATATTTCAAATTGGAAGGAATCTTTAGGGTTTGATGTGAGTAGTAGGTTGAAGGAACCCCAAAGTCCACCTCAAAAGTGATACCATCATCCCTTTTGCTGCTTATCATTGGCATTCACTTCCTTGTCCTCTTCTCTTTGGAAACTTTCTTCGTTTTGGGATTCTCATACCCTTTTTCTCTCTCTCTCTCTCTCATCTTGGTTTAGGTCTAGGGCCTTTCAGTTCATCATAACTTCAACATATTAGGTCTCTAAGTTCCTTAATTCATTGGTGGTTACAAAATAATTGAGTATATTAGGTACAAAACGATTGATCTGATCTAACTAAGTTGTTCGAATAAGGGGTCCCACTTAAAGATTCAATCAATACCAGAAGTGTTCCTATTGTATGAAAAGACTGCAAGAGCTCTGTTCGTAATTACAGTGTTGGGTACGTTTTTTTTTCCTTCTTCTTTTCGATAGTCGCCCAAAAACGAGACAAAAGGAAGAAGCTTGGTTCTAGAGAGAAGATAAATTGGTCAAACAAATATATATATATATTGGTTAGAATTTACATATTTGTAGAAAATTTTGAAAGAAAAATTGAATTTAGCTATTTGAAATATATAGTAAACTTTGGGTCACATGCTCAAACTCAACCCTAACATGGAGTATGCATATATTGTTGGTCATCTTCTTCAACCTAACCTATTAGTTTTGAGCCACTCTCTTACTTTTTTATTTAATTAATGTATGACGGTTAAGTTTTATTTATTTATTTATATATATGGAAATAGTCTCCAACCCTTCAATAGAGTCTAGACCGATCGTATAATGTGAAGTTCAATAAACTTAACACACTTAGGTTAGGTTAACCCAATCTTCAATAATCAAGCTCATAAGTTAATTCGACTTACTAATCAAAATTTAATTTAGTTTAGGTTAACTTTTTAAAATTTGATTGATTAAATAGCATTATTTTAAAATTTATTTTTTTTCGTATAGATAAAATTATTGATTTTATAAGGTTTTTAAAATTTATTTTATTAATATTTTAAAACTTTTAACAAAAATTACCAACTAAAAGCTATAATATCTAACTTTAAAAATTATATTTCTAAAAGAAAAAATATTAAAACAATACTTTTTAAAATATATAAAAACATCGAATTATATACATAGGTGACCCAATGATAAGCCCGTAGTAAACCAAGCAATAGACCCATTCAAATATGACCCAAATGGTCAGGTCCATATGCCAATCCAATATTTACAAAGGTGGTTCATATACAATTTAATAAATTAATGAGTTAGACTAATTATTTAATAAATGTGTTCTATATAAGTTTCTTTTTATTATAAATATACTATTTACTTATTTCATTAATTCGGATAATAACCACTCTATCATCTATCGACTTTACCATAGATCAAACTGACACTAAATTATCGTTGGTTTCAGTCAGTTTTGTATCCATATTTATCATCAATTATTCTATATGGTAAACTTAATTATTTGCATACTCGTTTATTATTTGGTCTATGTTAATATACCATAGCAATAAAATTAAAACTTTAACACTCATAATGACATTAATTCTTGTCTAATATTAGACAAGAATTATTAAAAATGAATCAAATAAGCTTTTAACTATTTAAAAATTACAAATTTTTTCTCCAAATTGATTGGGCATTGTATTAATTAAGAGCCACATGCCCATAGGTGGGCCCAACCAAGGAATGGTAAAAAAAAAAAACAATAAATAAATTATTTTCTATTAAAAAAAAAAGAAAAAGACAAAAAAGACATTGCGGTAGCCATTATATTGTGAAAAGGATAGGGGTTAGTTGTGGATCATGGGCCTGAAAAGCCCTAATAACGGCCCACGTTATTTTTACAAAAAAAAAAAAAAAAAAAAAAAAAAAAAAAAAAAAAAAAAAAAAAAAAAAAAAAAAAAAAAAAGACAGCCGTTAGTACGGTCCCTATATGCCAGAGACCAACATTTACTTTCACATTATCTTCATATTCAATTGAGACCAACCCCTCAATTTTAGGCATTAAATAAACGCATCTCCGGAATTTATAAGTTTTTTAAATAATAAATCCACCAACTCTTCAAAATTTATTACCCTCCCTTCTCTATCCCTTCTTAACGAGTTCGAGATACATTATGAATCAAGTCGACACATTTTTTTTTGTTGACCAGGTCAATAATGAATAATCACACTGAACGACCACTCTCTAATTATTAGACTTGTCCACTATAATAATTTGAATCAATCCTCATTTATCGAGTTAAAAAAAATGATCGAAAAATGGCGAAGCATTAGGGGAAGGACCACATGTGTCTCTTTCACGAAATGAAATAAGATGGTTTTTTTTTTTTTTTAATTAAATGTGCATTTAATATAGACCAAATTTCATCTCATACAATAAATAACTTAGGTCTTGAATCACATATTTCATCCTTACATAAGAGACATAATTAAAACTTTTGAATGTAACAAATATTTTAAATAATAATAATAGTAAAGTTCAGAAAATTAAAATGATTATTTTCATTTGTTTTTTTTTTTTCTTTCTTTTTTAAATATATATATATATATATGAGAGAAAATTAAAAAAAAAAAAAAAAAAATGGTGTTTGAATATAAAAATTAAATTATATGAAATGGAGGTTTAGGGATTTAACAGCCTCCGAACTCGGATCTGAGGGAGAAAGAAGGGTTGTTGTCGGGGATATTTCCGGCGTGGCGTAAACCTAGTGTCAGCGACACGTCACCCGCTGTGGTCCCGAATCTTATGAGTCTGGTGGGCCCGGGGATGTCAGACGTGGCTGAGCCGCTTGTGGTCCTCATCTGCTGATCAGGTGCAGCGAGAACGCTGACACGCCGACACGTGTCCTGCAGCTCTGACTCATACTGGGTGGCCGGAAAGCAGTTCGCCACAGCCGCCTGGGTTACGGCAGTGGATGCGGAGGAGGAGGAGGAGGAGGAGAAGGGTGGTGGTGGTGGTGGTGGTGCGGCGGAGGAAGTGGGCGGAGGATTGGATTGTGTGTCCTCATCTGTATTGTTATTATCATTAATATTAGTATGATGATGATCATCTTGTTGGTGTTGTTTGGCTTCTTGTTGATACATGTCTTCCACCATGGGTTTCCACAGCCGAACCCTGGCATTAATAAACCAGTTGGATACCTGCAAAATGCAGTCATTCCATTAATGAACCAACAAACACAACATGCATGCTTCTTGCTTGAACTCAACAGTGAAATGGAAGGGAGTTTGAACAGTAATATGCAATTGTTGTTTTGTTTTTGTTACTATTAATATTATAATAATCTCTGTTTTGTCTTTACTTACTTGCTTCAAATTTATTCAATGTCTGCATGTGTGTGGGTAAGTGTACTTGGTATTGCCCATTTATTGTTGTTCCACTTTTTTCAGAACAAAGAATCCAAAGGGTGCAGTGCTAATTTTTGTTTCATGTCTTTAATTCTCACTAAAAAGCTTATGTACTCACCTGATTTCTTGATAAACCTGTCTGTCTCGCCAACAAATGCTTATCACCATCACTAGGGTACCTGAGAAAACAAACAACAGATTAAAGGGATTTACTATAAATACAAATCTAACATTACCTTGCAACCCCAATCCCAATCATTCATTATATTTATCTAAACTTCGGTTTTCTTTCAGCTCTTGCTCTCGCTCTCCATCTCTATTAGAGATCTTATATCGGTTGGAGAGGGGAATAAAACATTCCTTATAAAGGTGTCGAAATCTCTCTCTAGGAGATGCATTTTAAAACGTTGAGGGAAGCCCTTTAAGGAAAAGTCTAAAAAGAAGAATATTTATTAGTGGTGGGATTTGATTGTTACGAATGGTATCAAAACTAGACACCGAGCAGTGTGCCAATAAGGACATTAATGCTCAAAGAGTATGGATTGTGAGATCTCATATCGGTTGGAGAGGGAATGAAATATTCTTAATAAGGGTGTGGAAACTTCTCTCTAGTAAAGCATTTTAAAACCTTGAGGGAAGCCCTAGAAGGAAAAGCTTAAAGAGGACAATATTTATTAGCGGTGTGGGATTTGATTGTTACAAATGGTGTTAGAGCTAGACACCGGGCAGTGTACTAATGAGGACATTGGCTCCTAAGGGGTATGGATTGTGAGATCCCATTTCAGTTGGAGAGGAAACGAAACATTTCTTACAAGGGTCTGGAAACCTCTCCTTAGCAGACACATTGTAAAACCTTGAGGGAAGCCATCGAAGGAAAAGCCTAAATAGAACAATATTTGTTAGTGGTGTGATTTGACTGTTACAAATGGTATTAGAGCTAGACACCGAGCAGCGTGCCAGCGAGGACGTTGGCCCCCAAGGGGTATGGATTGTGAGATCCCATATCGGTTGGAGAGGAGAGGGAATGAAACATTTCTTATAAGGGTCAAGAAATTTCTTTCTAGTATACGCATTTTAAAACGTTGAGGGAAGCTCTTGAAGTAAAAGCCTAAAGATGACAATATTTGTTAGTGGTGGGATTTAACTGATACAAATGGTATAAGAGCTAGACACTAGGCAGTGTGCAAGCGAAGACATTGGCTCCCAAGGGGTGATGATTGTGAGATCCCGTATCAGTTGAAGAGGCGTTTCTTATAAGGATATGAAAATCTCTCCCTAGTAGCGCAACTTAAAACTATGAAACTGACGACAATATGTATCGAGCCAAAGCAGACAATATCTATTAGCGGTGGACCTGAATTGTTATACTTCGTCATTATGGATATCATCATAAACTCATCATCTTCGGGCATAGAGAGGGGTTTTTAATGGAGCTCACTCACTACTTACTTACTAGCTAGCTTTTTCCGACAGCTTTTAGCTGACCATGTTGACATCCTAGGACAGTGTATCACTGTTTTCTTCATTTTTTCCAACTTTCTGCTAATCACTTACATTCAACCTTCATCCTTTAAGCTCACTAATTAATGATCTTCTCTCATGAACAACTTCTTAATTGAAAAGCTTAAAGAGGCAGGAAGAAAGACACGTACGGGTGAAGAAAGTGCTCGAAGAGCCAGGCACGCAAGATGTTGACAGAGCGTTCGGGCAAGCCGCGTTGGGGACGCCAAGCTTCTTGTTCCATCATGCCCATTTGGTGGAAGGCTCGTTGCTGCCTCAACCTTTGCTCCAACAGCTTAAGCCTTGGAGTTTCTCCCTTAGTTATTCCTGACCCTCCTCTTCCACCTCCTCCCCCATCTTTCTCACCCAACATCTCGCAACTATGCTTCAGCTGCGCTGTTATCGCGTCCTTCAAACACCTGAAATGCCTCGACATCGCATTCTGCGCCAACACCGTGTATGGCACCGCTGCCCCGAACCCCATCACGACGTCGAATGAATTCACCACCATTTGCATTTGCTCGCAGTAATGGTTGTATCTTCGATCCACCTGCACTTTCCAAACCCCAATTACATTATAACAACGTCATATGACAGGACATCCTATGTATGCCACTGTTTGTCATATGAATCACGAATCTCCACAGTAGTATGTCTCATTTATAAATTCACGTTCGTTTCCTTAATTAGCAATTATCTATTCTTTTTTAAAGAATTGAATTTCCCAAAATAATGAAAAGAAAAAAAAAAAAAAAAAAAAAAAAAAAGTAAGAAAGTGGTAAATCTAATGATTGAGTGTTGAAGAAGAGAAGAAGATTACATGCCTCATCAAGCATGGATAACAATTTGACCTTCCTCCTTTGATGTTCATTTCTATCAGCGGCTGACAAAGCGGGCGGTGGCGGTGGCTGCGGTTGATCCTTTGACGTGGAGGACGAGACTCCGCCACGGTCGCCGCCATGGGAGTTGGACGTCAAATTTGACTTGTTCAATTTGTTATTATTATTTTTAAGCTGATCTCTTCCAACGCTACAAAACTCCTCAAGTAATTCTCGTGCGGGTTTGACATACTTTGAGTTTCTCAACAAGTTGACAACTCCCAAGGAAGAATTAGAAGAAGACCCAATTCCGACATGGACTTGTTGAGGGTGATGTTGGTTTTGATAAACTAACCCGCTGTCACCCATTCTCAATTCCTCCGCTTTTGCAGCTTCTATGGACGAGGATAATGACAAAGAAAGACGGCCTTCGTTAGGGTTTGAGGAAGAATAGTCTCCTCCTCCTCCTTCTCCTCCTCCTGTTTCTTGTTCCGGAACTACCCCCCATGTGAATTGTCCAAAAGACCCTCCTGAAGAAGGGTTTGGAAGAAGCATATGGAGGGTTGACGACACGGTCGGCGGTGGCGGTGAGCGAGGGTTTGGGTTCATCAGAAAAAGCTGCATGGCCACCGCCGAGTCACCGGCGTTAATCTCTTGCCGGTTTCCATACCACTCAGCTTGAGGCCGTGGAGGCTGAGGAAAATTGAACATTTCAGATAAAATTCCGGTGGAGTCGTAGACATGGTGAAGGGCAGCAGTCCCAGCAGATTGGTCGTCCTCCTCCTCCTCCTCAATTCCGACCAAGGACGGCTGAGGAGGTGGCGGGTCTAAGCCTTGGAGGCGGAGCTTCTCCTTTCGGATCTGGTGGGCTATGTGGTTGTAGTGTTGATGTTGAGGGTCTTGGTGGGAGGCAACGGCGGTGGTGGAGGATCTGTCAAAGCCATTCGTGAAGGGTGTGAACAAGGTTGCTGCCGCCGCCGCCGCCGCCGCCTGGTGGTAATCTTGTTGTGACATAGAATTACAATAGTAGAATAGAAGAAGTGGACGCCGTCGCTATAATCCCCATACCATCAAATTCTCATAATTTCTTCCCATTTTTTTCTGTATATATATATATATATATATATATATTTTTTCTGGAAATAAAACCAAACCCCAACTGAGAAACTAAGGATAAACAGCAAAAGGGTTTCTCTATTATTACTATATTCTTCTTTCTTCATCCTTTCTAATTTTATCTCCAACCATTGGAGATACCCTTTTTTTTTTTAAATTAAAAAAGAAATTATTGAGTTACATTGACGAAAATACCCTCGGAATTTTTTGCCATTTCCAATTTATTAAATAAACGAGAGATGTCAGTAATTGTGCAAAATACAAAGGAATAACTTAGAAGAGATAAGGATAGTACAAACTACAAAGTGGCCTCAATGATACGAGTAGTGGAATGTCGGGAATGCCCTTGCCTTTCATCCAATCTGGAGTTCTAAAGGAAGGGCAAATCCGTCATTGTGGTGGGGGAATAAATTAGCTAGCTACAAAGAGAGACAAATTTCAAAAAAGGATTGTAGCAATGGAAATTAATTGAGGTTATATTGTCGCACGCATGGGGAATCTGTGGCACGTGCCGCCTTTGATGTATATATATGCTGTCAAACCCACACGTAACCGCTTTATTGTTCTGCACTCTCCAAATTTTCGTATTACCAAATTACCCTCCTCCCAATTTCAACTTTATTATCATTTCCCCATTTAATTATTTTTAAATAATAATAAAAAATACCTGAATTAGAAACATTTGTAATTACAACGCAGAATAATTATATTGAAAAACTTTTTCGGATGAATATTTTAATATATAATTATAAAACAAATAATCTAAATTAAAAATTAAAAATGAGGTTACTTAAAAATAAATTAAATATATTAATATATTATTGTGGTTTTATAAGGAGTGGTGTGGATATTTTTTTTCGCGTGAAAACCACTCGCCATCTCACGCGTCTGAAACCTCCATCCTCGCATCATTGAGAGCGAAATAACTTCTCTTTCATTTTCCCTCTTGTTTTTGTTTTCTTAATCTCACGCCCCCTACAAATTCATTTATATCTATGTTTAATTAATAATTAAAAATTCAAATATCAAATATTTACAAGTCACGCTAATATCAGTTTAAAATATTAAATATTTTTAATATTCGTAATTATCTTAAAAGTAAAGTAGAATTCGATTGAGTTGACTTGACAAAAAAATGTAATCCAATTAAATTTAAAAGTTGGATTGAATAGATCAAGTTAGTTGGATTCGAGTTATATAAACCCTCCTAATACAAATTGAATAAAACTTAGATCTAATTCTTTGAATATCGTACAGAATAGTAAAACATTGTTAAGCTACGTATTGTTATTCATGGAAGTTATGTTTATAAAAGAATAGAGGTATGACCCGCATCACACGTATATATCATGATTTAAAGTTATGGGGACTCATGCATTTTGTGTGTCACGTGCATCGAGATACTTTCTTCTCGCGATAAGTACAAGGGCGTACACTACAATATTATGTATACCATGATATTGTGCACGTTCCTTTCCTTCTACAACTTTTCCGGTACCTTGAGTGTAAGCTAATCGAAAGCTAGGTTTAAAAGGTATGTATTAACTATTTATCATTAAAAGCTTATATACTTTATTGAATTCATTTATTTGCTGATATTATTAAGAATGATTGCTAAATAATTTAAAATACTAAAAATTAAAGTCTATTATTTATAATATATTTGTTAATGAAAATTAAATTAAAAATTATTTGAATAGTTTGACTTAATAAAAATAAATTAAGTAATAAAAATGATCTAAAATTAACTAATAAAACTATTAAAGGTAATCGTTAGAATGGGACGTAAAAATTATCCATCACAATGCTTATATTCCCATATCTCTTACTGGACTCGAGGTAGAAGAGTAAGTAAGTAGCCTACTTGTAATTATTAAAGTCATTCTTAAGTCTTATATTAATAATACGTTGAGGCAAGGGTTGTGATGGATGGGACAGAATGCTAGTTACCATGAGAGACTATCATTACGTTCTATTTGTACTTTTGTATCATTTCAATTATTTTTCTCGATTTTTTTTTTTATATTTTTAAATAAATTCAGATGCATTATTTTTTGGCTTGATGATACGAAATATGTCGTCTTAATTATGCTACAAAGACTTTACATCGGATGACAAGATTATACCATATATATTGTTCCAAAATGACAACAAAATAGAGTTGCATAAAAGGAACGCAATTTTAGAGTATTATTTGTAAGGATTTAAATAATTAACCAGTTGTGGGTATTAATTTGCACGATTTCAATTGACCCTATAAATATTTATTCATGTTGTTGCTTTAGTAATACGATTTTGAATATTAAAATATAAGTTCTTCTTAAACTATGAGTTTGTTCATTTGCATTTCTTCGGTTGAAACTTGCATGCTAGGGTGATTAAAAAAAATTTAATATAGTTATCTCGGGCCGTGATCCAAATCCTGAGTTTAGAAATGAGTTTTCATTAGAACATGATTATCTAGATAATTCGTTTTAAAACTTTACCTGAGTTGATTTCTTATGGTTTTGAAGTTTTTGGATATTTTAGATCTAAAAACCTTATTCTAAATTGAGTCAGTAACCTTGAATCCTATACACGAAAACCTATGGAATAATGTTACTCTAAATTCTTTGTTGGAAAGGTGTTTCCGATAAGCTCCGAATCTCGAAAATCTGCTATCCAAATGTTATGGGTACCCGAACCAAATCCAACAACTGCCTCCCTGCACCACTCAAACAAAGGGGTGCAACATCAATATTGGGTGGCAGAGCTTTGCCAGCCGGTTGATATAATTAGGCATCAACATCCTTAATTACAAGTCTTTAAGGATCTAATCCCTTGCATAATTTGATTCACGATTATATGCTTGCTCTGAAGCTTTGATCTACCGACTCATTAATTAAGCTCTCGTATCTTTACTTTTAATTCTTATCAAAACGGTCAGGTCTAACCATTTTAATTTTTTTTTTCATAGAAAAAGAAACCCATTGGCATTCTCTCACAATACTCCAAAATGTTGGGATAGAGACAAAAAAATAAAGTTGGAATAGTGCAAGAGGACACATGATTGCGACAACAATCAACAACCATAAAAGCCATCTATCCCGACCGTAAAGTAAAACTCATCATATTTTCTTCTACAAATACTAAAAACCATTTCAACAACCATCAAACTTAAATTTAAATGAAAATTTCGATATTATTGAAACTAATGAAGTGTGTTCAAGCTCAATAGTGGAGTCCCGAGTTGACTGGCTAATTCATACTAATGTAGAGGGTCGTTTAATAGATAATATAGATGCCAACATTTAACGTAAGTATAGGTTTAAATCGAGACGTTTAGTGATGCAAATTGAAAATTTTGGAAAAGGGTTGGAAAATTGAGAGAAAAAAAAAGGAATGAATAGAAGAAAGGGAGAGTAAAAGAAGATATGATATATATATATATATAGATATAGATGAAGTGATTGATGTACGAGGAAGCGTCAACGCCAAAATAGAGTGTGTTGTTTTTGCCGAATACAGAAGGGTTTGAAAAGGAAACTGGAAACTGGAAACAGATGAGTGGAGGCTAAATTACGAAAGGGAGCCATGAATAAAGGTAAATGAGTATGGTCCCTCGCCCACCTTTCCCTTTTTTTTCTTTTTAAAATACATTAGGGTTCATATACTTTTTAATACATTCTCTTTGCTAACTTTTCTTCTCCTCCTCCTCCTCATATCACTACAAATGCCATGATCATTTTGGTTTAATTTGTTAATTGTTTCTTGGGAAATGGGAATTCAGAATGAAACGAGACCCAGATGTCTGATTTACGAATTGGGTCACTGTACTAATCAAAACTCATCGTTAGCTGATATTGTTCTGTTTCGACTTTTCTTTTTGGGTTTTCCCACACTCTTATAAAGAATGCTTCGTTAGAGTCAGACACCGAGCGATATGTCAGTGAGGAAGCTAAAACTTGAATGGGGTGGACATGAGGTGGTGTGTGAGCAAGGACGCTGGGCCCCCCTCAAGGGAGTGGATGGAGAGGATCCCACATCAATTGGAGAAAGGAATGAGTGCTAGCGAAGACACTGAGCCCTAAAGGAGGTGGATTAGGGGGATCGCACATCGATGGGAGAAGGGAACGAGTGTCAACGAGGACACTGAGCCCTAAAGCAGTGGATTGGAGGTGATCTCACGTCAATTGGAGAATGAACGAGTGTCAACCAAGACACTGAGCCTTAAAGGGGGGTGGATTGTGAGATCCCATATCGATCGTGGAGGAGAGCAAAACATTTTTTATAAGGGTGTGGAAATCTCTCTGCCCTTGAACAGAAAAGTTGGGATTTTGGCGTGATAGCAACATTGTGACGGGTTGGATTTCCCACCAAAAGCATTACTTTTGATAAATGAAGTGTGATCCCATGAGGAGATTAATGGGTTTGGGTTTAAAAACAAGGGTATGGGTATTGGGTTTTATGTATGGGGGAGAGAGAGGGAGGGGTTTTAATGGTGGCCCTAAACCAAGAAAACGACGGCATTCAAATAATTCAAAGCCAAAGGAAACAAATAGAAAAGAAAAGAAAAGAAAAGAAAAGAAAATAAAAGAAAAGAAAAGGAGGATATATGGATGATGCGAAGGTAAGGTTAAGTTACGAAGGGGTGGTCCTTGAAAGGGGTCCACGTGGCACGGTAGGCAAGGGGTGGTCATAGCCACATGGGCATTTGTGGTCCTAACAGGACATATTGACCTTTATTCAAAGACAAAAACTCAACATCTGCTTTACAAGACAGAGAGAGAGAGAGAGAAACACGACAGCCTGTTCACCAAAAGAAAGAGCTTTTTTTTTTTTTTTTTTTTTTTTTTTTATTATTTATTTAAACTTTTTTTTAGAGGGCAAAAGGAAGTGGGCTGGGAGTGTATTGCAGCCTTGTTGTGGGGGTGGGTCCAGAATAAAGAAAAAGCCTTTTTGTATGGGCCTATTATTTGGGCTTGGCCCACTAATTGCCATGACTAGTTCCATACATACTTTAAAGGACAAATGGGTCCCTTGTTGTTGTTGTTATGATGGGTTTAAAAAACTGGGAAAGTGTGTCAAATTAAATAAACTTCGTAGGACCCGTCTCTGTCTATCTTTGCATAAATTAAATAAACTTGTTGTTGTTGTTACGACATCTATGTTTGTCATATTGTACAAGCTCTTTCCCATCGTGGTGTTCGGCACAACCTGTTAATGAATGCTAGCCCGATGAGCCAGGTCTAGTGGGATGTGCGAGCTAACCTGGTAGGCCCATGCTTACATGCATGAGTCATGTGTAGAGAAATACTATACATTCAACCTTGCTTGGATTAGAAAGTTTATTAAGGATGTTTTCAAATGATAGAATCCCTTCATGTTACATGTGTGCATTTTCCAACTCCAACAATGGAGGTTACTAATTGAGTATTTATTCCTTAAAATACTCAAGTCATGAATCACATTCTCCTGATAGTGAGATAATGATTGTACTACATTTGTTCTCATTTAGTGAACAAGTTAGTCGTGGACAACATCGACGTATGCTCGAGTCTCGAGTTAGGTTTGAGAGAAATGTTTTTCTAAAACGTGAGCGAGAAAATACGTTGAAAATAATTTGAAAAAAAAATAATGTTATAGGCTAAAAGCAAGTAGGTAGCAACAACAAATTTGATAGCATATAACTCGGGTAGGAAGAAGTGACAACTAGTCATATTCACTGTAGTACATTTTGAGGCATTTTAGTCCCGGGTGTAGACATGATTTTGGTGAATGGTCATACACCCTCGTATTGACACAACATGAAATAGTAAAGGTCTATCTAAGATAAAAGCATGTAAAAGGGGTTTGGAACGGGTATGCGACCATGGACAACATGTCCTAGACAAGCACAACCAAGACATTCGACATGCAGTCATAGATAACACGCTTTGGACAAACACGATCGTGACATCCTCCCTCATTCAATTGATTGACGTCTCTGTCAATTGGCTCTTCGTGAACTCAACTATGTAGGTTGAGGTTGACTATATGTCTCTCAACACCCTTCGAGCTAATCTTAGCATTGAAGAGTCTCTTCCAATCTGCAAGTACCTATTGGAAATCACTTATCTGTTTGTTAACGGTTGGGGCCTTCTTTGTTGGAGTCTCTGCTACTTTCTTCGCTTGAAATTTTTTTTTTCTTTGCATGAGGTCGTGTCGCCTCTTTGTGCTTGACATCTTCTTGGTCGGGATAGTAACGCTTCAAGTTACTAACGTGGGCAACAAGACTAGTCCGCATCCATGGGAGTAATCTAATTTTATATGTCTTATTGACGTTGTTTGTGGATAACTTCCACTGGTTCATAGAATTTTCACACTAGTCTTTGATTCTTGTTCTTTTGACTTGATCTGACCTCAATTTGATCAAAGCTCTCTCTCCGTCTTGAAATTATTGTGGTTGACGCTTTTGACAGGCCATTCTGATATTTTTGTGTGAACGTGTGTAGCTTTAGAGGGTTTGTTTCTATCTCCCATCTTTGGTGGAGGTGTTGGCTTGATGTTTCTTCCTAGCTTTTGGGTGATCACTAATAGTTGTCTTTGTCGATGTAATGAACTCGACTGTTAGCATATGACATTCATTTGTGGCAGATAATCTCGCCCCCGATATAACATCAATCACATGATTTATCTACCTAGGTGGAGATAAAAACTTTGTCTAACTTTCTTGTCTCCCATCGCAGTGTTTTTATCTCAACCGCAAGGCTTATGTTGGGGTTGACTCACTCAAGCTTTCCTCTTCAAATACGACAACACCGCGAGACTTGTGTTGTGACTAGTTGGAAAGAACAAGAAACAATAGTTCAACGTTTATATTATTTAAATTTTA
The DNA here is from genome assembly GCA_018691285.1 of Cucurbita argyrosperma subsp. sororia. Classification (NCBI taxonomy): domain Eukaryota; kingdom Viridiplantae; phylum Streptophyta; class Magnoliopsida; order Cucurbitales; family Cucurbitaceae; genus Cucurbita; species Cucurbita argyrosperma. The sequence continues at coordinate 3,275,135 of CM031882.1, forward strand.
CGGAAGATGGAGATTCAATTGCAAATTCGAACTATTTTTTCATTTAAAAATAGAAAACAAGGAAAAATAAAATTTAAACCATAAAATATTTTCCATTAATCCAAAAAGCTGCCTGAATTAGAGAAGTATTGCCTTCATCAATCAACTCGTGCAGCACAACATGAACTTGAAAATCCCATTGTATGAACTCTTTCCAACATTATTGGAACTTGTTGATTTTGGTCTTGATTTCAAGTTAAACCACTTCCTTGCCTTCCCAAATCGCTTTGTTTTTTTCTCCTCCACGCTAAACGTGTAGCTTCTCAAGAACCTTTGCCTCGAATACTTAAAGATCTCATTATTCCTATTTGTTTCAAACCCTAAAAGGGATGAACAATGCAAAGAATAAGATGATATCTCTGTCATGTTCTTGTTTAAGCTTAGTCTTTGCAGAAACGTTGCATCTGCTTCTGCCCATTTGTTTTGGTTACAAAGCTTTGCACTTTCTACACCTTTGATATCCATTATCATCACCTTGATATCTTTGAAGATGAAATCTAAGAACAGGGCGATGAACTCTAATATCTGCATTACAATAAAAATTACAAGATTTTGTATTAAAAAAGAGGGACAGCACAAGATATTATTGTTTGTTTTAATCAAATTTGAACATATTTTTTTATTGAATAATGGTTGGATTATGAAGAATTAAAGAGGAGAAAAGAAGAACAAAAATGAAACGTAATCTAACTCAAAATAGAAAATTAAATGTCAAATCGTGTTATAATTTTTACTAGATTCTGCTTACGTGAAATTAGGGAATTCTTGATCTTTAATAAGATTACAAATTTAATATTTAGTTGACTGCCATTTTATTGTCAAAATATATTTAGCAGTATAATTTAAATTAAACAAAATAATAATTCAAATAATACTATATGAAATTATGATACTCTTAAATTCTTTATTCCTCACTTGTTTCTTCCTACCCTCTTATTTAAAAACTTCCCTCTTTTCTGTTGGTGTCAAATAGTGTTGAAAAACGCTCATCCATAGATTGGAGGTGTTCATATGACTTGACAACTCGACCAACTCGAATTACCCAATCCAAACTATAAAAGTTGAGTTAAGTTTTTTAAAAAAATCGAAAAATTTGGATCATTAACGAATTGACATTATTTTGGTTCCATCAATCAAACTAACCTGAAATAGGGTTATAATTTAACCCAACTCTCCATACTTTTAAAATTACTATGAAAATTTAAAATTATTTATGCATTTTGACTAGTAAATATTTGATCTGTGAGCTCTATTTCATAACAGACCTGTATTTGTACAATTTTTTTTTTAATGGTAATAAAAAAAAAAAATTGTCAACACAACTTAACACTATTTAAAAATATAGAGTTGGGTTCGAGTTACTTAGGTCAACAACATAACAAACCCAAATATTAGATTAGTCTAAAAAATTTCTCGAATCCAACCCAATCGAACCCGTAATCCATGATTTGAGTGAAGGTAATTAACAAGTGATAACAAATATGTTTTTTTTTACCTTTTGCACATACAGCTTTTAACTGCTCGAGGGTTTTGCTTCTGCTGCAAACTTGTAGAACATTTTGGTACCTTGGTTCTCCAGGATTTAGGTTGAGTATATCAAAACAGTTTTTGTGTAGCAGTGTGTTACTGCACAATGCAAGCCCTCCTTTTTATAACTTGAAAAAAAAAAAAAAAAAAAAAAAAAAAAGATAAAATTATTTTCCTTGTACAACGTTGATTTATCTCCTGTTTTGAAAACAAACCTTCTTTCTTCTTCTCCAATTATAAATTCTCAAAGATATTGTTCTTTTTTTTTTTCTTCTTCCATTAAAGATATCAAAAAAAATATATTTGTTTTCCTAAATATATTAAATATTTTCTACTGTTTTCACCACAATTATTTTTAGTTAAGATTTGTTTCCATAAAATTTTAATTTTTCTTTTCCATTTATAATCTTTTGAGATTCTTATATCTTCTCTTAATATAATCAAAATTTTGTGATTATTTTAACTATGAGGAGATTAGATGGATAAGAATTGGATTAATTTAAATTTATTAATGTTGTAAGTGAGTTAAATTAAAATAATTAAAATTTGAAATTTAGTCTCATAGTTGATTTATTTAAAAAATGGCTGTATTATGAAATATATTTAGATATTCGTAATTAGTTAATATTTTTTCTATAGTTGAATAATTATATTTTCTATTATTGATAGGAATGGTTGACATATATAAAATTAAGTTAATAATATATTTTCTATTATTTTCTAATTATGGGAGGATATATCTAAGATTTTTCCTCTTTCCTTAAGATTAAATTGAGAGAAGGTTGAATCGAGCCGGTCTCGAGTCTTATTGGGTTGTAGGCATGTAAAACGCACACCCATATGGTAAGTTCCTCACCTAGGCTACCTTAGTTTAAGCGGAGTTGATTTTTAGGCAAAAAAAAAAAAAATATAAAAGTCGTCTTGATTCGATTCCTTTCACTCGAAAATTTTTGAATGAGTGGAAAAAAATACATTAAGCAAGCATGTGAACATAAACAAATTTTTAAAAAGTTAAATCTAAGAAGTTTATTAAACACACGTTGGAGAATTAGATTCAATTATCTACATTGGTTACGATTTAGAATATTTATGGACGTTTATAGCTGCTTTGAAAGGACTGATTTGATGTTGATGTGTTGATAAAGACGCAATTCCATAATAATACATTGATACTAACATTGTTGCAGACAATAGGATGAGAATTGAACATACAATCCTGTCGGAGCAACGAGTATTATTACACTCGAATCATTTGTCTTGAAAATCCATAACCTTTTCAATCTCGAACTATTCAACAACTTTATGGGAAACAGAGTAATTTCAGATATTACTTTTTCCCCTTCTTCAAAACCTCCTATTATGCATTCTCCTTTCTACAAAAAAAAATTAAAAAAAAAACATTACCAAACGACCAATCTTTCATGAATCCAATCAAAACGAGAATAAATACCTCTTTAGAAAGAATAATCTCTCGATTTATATATGGGACATCGAATGAGATTTCGGAATTCGTAATAGTTACCAAAGCTGTCAAAAATGGAGAAATTTACAATCGTGTCACTTCATGAAATACGAGAACCAAGGAAGAGAGATTACCTCGACCAGCACATAACGTTATGACACTCGATCTAAACTCCTCTAAATCAATTGAAACAAAGGAAGAATAGTCAATTTCGCCTACTTTCTTCGGTTCTAATGGTTCCGATTTAAGTTGCCTTGTATCCCATCGACGTTGTTGGCCTAAAATATTAAAAACGTTAAAGAACGAGAAGGGTATTGTTTGATGATCTTGAATCAAAAGAAGATAATTCTTGGAACCAAAGATTGATTTTCATGGGAAGAATATACTAACTATGACGCTTAAATGCAAAGGCGATGCGTTCTTGGTTAGCGAGAAGAAAGAAGACGAGTGAATAAAAACCGTCGCGTTCCATATTGGAGATGATTGTAGCGACTTCGGCAATGGGGACGTTGACATAATGAAGTTGATCGCAAGAGAAATGGGAGAAGAATTGAGGCATGATTTGGAGGGCTAAAAGGGAAGGAGGGGAAGAAGCTAAGGAGATTATTATGGAGAACATGGTTGGAGAGCCTTCTAAATCGGCTGTGTCATGATCAAACCTTTGAAGAATGGAGATGGCATCTATGAATGGTTCAAGGGAGTCGAGCATGAAGTTCAGCATGCTGTGAAGTCACCGTTTTTGGATTGTACTCAAAATTAGTATGTAAACAACTTCAAGCCTTCGCCTCATTTTTATACTCTTCATATAGCCCTCTAAATTTCTACTAATGTGTTCCTAAAAGATCAAAGTCACACACTCAAAAAATTTGGAGATTCTAGTCGAAAGGCACGCATCGTGTAAATAAGTAGGCATTCAGTTTTTCACAAGTAATACTTGTAGGGATTGCTAGGCACACTACCATATGAGTATGCCTTGCCTTAGATAGTTACAATATGCCAAGTTAGGACTTTAGAGGAGTATTTTTGGATGAGAATGCAACGTATGCTATGAAAAATTACAAAAATACCCATAGGATGAGATTTTTATGATGAATGTTATTTTAATGGTTCTGTTGTGCTATAAACAAGGATGAGACATTGTGATTTGTGCTCTTAGTGATCGATGAGCATTATCTTTCCATTGAGCTTATATGAATGTTTAGATAATGGTTATCGTGCTTTAAGTAGATGATAGAATTATCTCCCTAATCAAATATACATGAAAATATAAGATAGCTCCAACCCTTTGTAAAGCGTTGTTATTTGCATTGAGTTAATGTTAGAGTATTAGAGTTAAGCTGGTTAAACGATGATGTATATCATGACACATCTGATAGACAAGTACCTTAGGATTTTGAGAGACAATTAGGGGCTAGACCTCCATAGACCCAAAATGATAAAAATGAGATAAGAGAATCGCTTGAATCTTCGAGACCTCCCAAATGCTTAGATAACTATAGAGATTAGGTCTGTACTTCATAGAGCCTAAAAAAAAAAAAAAAAAAAAAAAAAAAAAAACTCGTGGTAACCTATTAGGATAAGAATGTGAAGCAATGAAAATCTACAAGTAGGTTGCTTACTAAGTATTTTTTTACTCACTATATTCTTCACTTTTATTTAAGGTAACAGCTGACCATCGATTGAGGTGGAAGAGTATTTAGGAGCTGCATGATCATAAAGGGTTGTTCTGGGGCGTCAATCTTGTATGTATATTTTGAATCATTTTGCATTTATTTTAACTTAGACCTCAATCTCAATCCCCGTTTACATGAATAATTTCGATTGGTGTTAGATTTCAATTTGTTTTTTTTTAGTTGTAGTGTTTGTTTTAAATTGTTAATTAATAAATTTGTTGCAAAACCTATTATTTATAAGCTTATTAATATATGACCAAAGTGCAACTAGCCCACGAATTATTACAATTAAACACAACACTTAATTATGAAAAACTCAAAATTATAATCTTAACGAATGAACATATTATTTAAATTCAATAACTATAATATTAACCATGAAAGTAAAAATTCGATGTTTGTTTGATCCAACTTATTGATGTTTTATTTCGAAACTGAAGTTTAGTTTTGCTCTTCGATTTGACGAGCGTTAAAAGATTAGTTAGGTAAAGTTTGTATTGAGCCATGCTTATGGAATAAGTCTGATTGTGAGAGTCTATGAGATTCAATGTATGCTTGATATGTAGTTGAACCGATTGAATATTTACTTGATAAAGCACATTAATATTAGTAAGCATGTGATACACTCATGTGTGACTGAATAAATATACCATATAAACCTTAGAATGGGAAAGTATGTTAGGTTACTTAGTTATGCATATTATAGAGCCTTGGCTATGATTCATGATTATATGCCTTGTTATTAGGTTAGTGTGCGAGTTCTATTATATGTTAGCCGGTCAAAGTTTTTGTGAGTCAACCAACGTGACTTGTACTTGATTTAGCTTTTGTACGAGATTAATTTGTGGAGGAAGTTTAGGATATGTTCCGTGTACTTCAATTGAGGGTCAAAACCAATATCTGATATCAGAGTTAAGATGGCGAAATAAATGTGGTCATTGCAAAAAGTTGCAAGAAGAGATGTATAATGATAAAGAGTGGAAGAAGAGGAGTGTAATGCCTCGTTACTCACAAAGAGTAACTATGCACATGGTCGATAAAATAAGTGTAAATTTACGGGCACAAGGCATGTGGGACGCAATCAAGCTTGGTTGATGGCAATGAGTGCAAGGATAGGATGACTCTTACTGCCATCTATCAAGCAGTCTCGAAGGATGTTTTTCTTATATTGGCACTGAACTCTACAAAGGCAATGTGGGAGACAATATAAACAATACATATGGTTATAGAACATGTCAAGAAAGTAACTGTGCAAACTTTGAAGGGCGATTTCGAGGCAATTCATATGAAGGGTGATGAGTTCGTGGATGAATTTTTCATGAAGTTGAGGATGATCATCACTAACATTCGTTTGTTAGATGACAAGGTGGAGGAGATTTTCGTCATCGAAAATTTTCTTCAAAGTTGTCCTCACGAGATTCATGAAAATTGTTATCTCCATTAAGTAATTCAGTGACCTCAAGAACATGTCGCTTAAGGAGGTCGTTGGTCATTTAAAGGTCCATGAGGAGAGACTTTATAGCTACAACAATAGGGAAGAAGAGGAACACCTCTTACTCACACATGAGGAGTGACTCACACAAATGAAAAAGAAAAATGTGATTGATTCTTCTTTTTAAAGTATGAATGGACACGATAGCCACAACATGAAAAACAGAGGTCGTGGGCTGGCTGAAGACGTGGTAACAAAGGAGGTCGTGACAATCTCTCACAAACTCATAAATATATTAACCTCGAGAAGCTGAGAGCATGATTAAGTGTTACTCTTGTGAAGAATATGGACATTATGCAATAGAGTGCCTAACAAGAAGTAAACCTCACATTCATGCATGACCAAGAGCCTGCATTGATGTTAGCTAAGAAGATGCCTAGCCTGTTGATGCTTAATAAAGAGAAGGTTATGACGAACCTCCTCGAAAATGGAGAAAATCTAGTGAAGAACAACAGGGTGCCTAGACAACGGAGCGAACAACCACATGACCGTGGATCAAAAAAAGTTCAAAGAGATTGATGAGAAGTTCATTAGAAACATGAAATTTAGTGACAAATCAATTGTAATCCAATGAATAGATCCATTATGTTCTAGGGAAAGAACTACAATCAATGTCTACTAACCAAGAAATATTATTATACTCGAGAGCCATGTGGCTATAGAGAGACCTCCACTATATTTTAATTTTGTATTTGAACATTTATTATACTCTTTCTAAGTTATATTTTATATGTAAGTGCTTATCATACTTATGCATTTGATCGTGTCACTCTATTTAATTAAAGTACATCATTTATCGAGAACTTTCAAAACTTGTGTCAATACATAATGGTTTGTGATTCAAAATCTCGAAACATTGGTCGTTACAATTATCTTGGAGGATCAAGATTAACTCCTAAAGAAATTATGTTTCATCCCAAATGTGTTCAATTAACATATTAGAGAATTACGAAGAGAAAAAAGAAAGATCAAATGGTATATATTGTAATTTTTGTAGAGTACGAGAATTTCCCATATCAGAAATCATCCGGAAAATAATATGAGGAAAAGTGAGCATGCAATCCCAAAGGAGCAATGAGAATTAGACAGTTGGACCCAATGGATTTGAATAACCACAACCTATCAGATACCAAGTTACAATAGAATTGCATAGGATAGAGAGTCATTGAGGAGTTAATTTCTTGTCCAATTGCAACGCCGCCAATTATGCAATCTCTTTCCTGTCAAACATGATTATCATTAAACACCTCATTGATATCTATGGTTTGAACAATCAAGCATCATGGATATCCTCAATGCAAGATACCTGTGCATCAAGAGTGAACCGACTACTCCCAACAATGAAGGAAATTTTTGAACTCGAAATAGTAACATAAGCTATGACAAAAACCACACAAACACAAATGAATTCCATAACAAAATCTTCCATTCTTCAAGAAATATAAGAAAGAGGGAAGAAATTACCTTCATAAGCGTTATCTAACCATCTTGCAAGGGTTTTAAAGAGATCTAATTCAATAGAGACAAAGGAAGAATAGTCGATTTCGCCTACATCCTGCCGGTATGAAGGTATGGATATGGGTATCTCGAATGTTGACACATTGTGTACTTCGTCTAAAACTAGATATCAAGAAAGAATTAGCAATAATAAGAACACAAGAAATGGGGAGAATTCAAGATTGAAAAATATTCGAACCATATTTCTCAAATTCAAGGACCATGTGGGGTTGGAATCGCACAAAGGAGAGGGTGAGTAAATTAGAGCCTTCACGGTCCATGTTGGTCAAGTTCGTGACGAGGTCCGTAAGGGAAGCTGTGAAATAGTGACGTTGGTTGCACGAAAATTGGTTGAAGAATTGGGGGTCAATTTTGAGGGCTACGGCGCAGCAAATGAAATTTTGGGGGATTATAATGGCGAAGCTTGATGGAGTGGATTTAATGTCGGCTATATCGTGAAGTCTATGCATCATGGAGAGTGCATATATAAAAGGGCCGAAACCTTCAAGCTCAAAGAGAAGCATGCTGGGTAATGGGTGGATGTGGATGGAGAAGGGTGGGGGTTTCTGAGTGTTATCGAAGGTGTATGCAACTTTGCTGCTTTTGGGTCCTTTTATACACTAATAAGTCAGTTAGGGAGGGAATAACCACCTACTTTAGTGCTTGAGTTAACCACTAATGTGTTGATTTTGAGTCTTTTTTGTATAATAAGAAGATGACGGCCCAAGCATGACTTTGATATCACGTTAGAAATAACGACTGTCCACAATGGTATGATATTGTCTACTTTGAGCATAAACTCTCGTGGCTTTGCTTTGGGCTTCCCCAAAAGGCCTCATGTTAATGGAGAGAGTATTCTTTTATTGTAAACGTATGATTATTCCCTAAATTTGCACTTTCATCCAACAGAGATGACATGATGAGAAGATGTATTAGAGATAGTGAAATACTAATAATTTTTTAACAATGACATGCATCTCTATATAGAGGTCATTTTGGAGAAAAAAGGACGACATCTTAGTTATTTCAATCGGATTTCTATTCGCTAACCATTTTTAGAGATGCTGTGTAATAACCCAAAATTTTGGGGGAAAAAAAAAAGAAAGGAAATGCCCCCCATTGCATAGAGTTGAGAAGTACGGGTTGGCCTCTATCATAAAAGGGAAGTCTCACACTTCATTTTATCATCCCACTTCAACAGTTTGAAGCATCTCAGAGAATACATTTTCTAACCGCTCAAAGGCTAACATTTTGGCTGATCGGGATCCCGCTTGAGTAAGATACACTCTAATCCTTTCCACCTAATTTCAATTCTTGGAAAGCATTTAAGGTTAGTATGACTACTAAAATTAGGCTTTAGGTAGTTTAAATTATTTTATGAAAAAAAAAATAGGTGAGTCAATTCATAATTCTAATCTATGACTTTGGACTTCTCAGTCAAAATTAAATTTTAGAGAGCAGCCTTAAACTAGCATCAAGAAGACTTAGTAACTTCAACCTAGGCCAACCACGTAAGTGACCAAAACTGCAACGTATGCTGAATGATAATACGTGCTTGAGAAATCGTGTTGATCAATGAGAAATTTAGAGTCGTTACAAAGATTAATTTGTTGTGTAGTTGATCAATGAGAAATCATGTTGATGAGTGATAACACGAACACGATCTTAACATGTAGAGTCTTCGTATCTAAAAAAGAACAAATATTTTTCCCACCTATCATTAATAGTTATTAATATAAGGGAACTTTGGGATGTAGCAAATGATGAAGACAAGAAAACAACATTGAATGGATGACTTTTAGGAAAGATCACTCGACCCTATTAAACCATAAATATTTGGTGTGCTTCCCATTTAGTGCCTTTCTTCCATTCATGATCTCTACCATAATAAATATCCCTAAAACAACTCCTATACAAAAAAAAAAAAATACATTCATGCCATAAAAAAAACACAAAAGAATAAAATTACGACTCGAATAAGAAATGAGATGCGATAACATCCCTAGCATGTTTCATTATTTGAATGACAAACTTCAAACGAGAAAATAATCTAAATAAAAACGGGATGCGATTGCATCCCTTACAAACCCATCTTTATTTATATAACAATAATTCATATGAAATTGCTTAAATGACTCAAACCTCTCAAACTTAGCCACTCCACGTTTCCCTAAGCTTTCTTATCAATTGTCTTACCTGCACAAACGAACCCCAACTTTCAGTACCTACAAAACACGTAACGATATTTATTTATCTTTTATTGTTCGTTATTTTTTATTTACAAAAACATGTTTATAATAATTTCTTTGTGATTGGCTAATTTTTTTTAATAAGAAAACTAAAATTACATGCTTTGTAATAATTTTATTTTCGTCAATGTTCTAATGAAGCCAAATTTACATTGATTTTAGAAATTATTAAATATTTTATTATTTTCACGTTCAACGTCACCAAATTTGACTTTGAAGAAGATGTCATTATAAATTACCACAATCTAATTTGAACGAGTTGAGTTGAGATATGTGTAGCGACGTACCTTCAGGGACAGATGATTTCGAGTTAGCCATCGATGGCGGTGCGGTTTTCATGTCAGCAGAATCCTGAAGGGGCACGACGACGACGCCGGGCCAGGGGCGGCAAGTGCAGTGCTTTCCCTTCTCAATTCGGTTATAGAGATCAGGCAGGTGATTGCCACAGCCCTTCCAGGAGGTCTTGTTGCACGTCTTGCACTCCACGAGATAACACATGATGTCCAGAGGGTTGTAAGGATGTGAAGATATGGGGAGGGCTGAGTTTTTTAGATAGCAATTTGTGAACCCACCAATGGTTTGAGCAATTTAACAGCACAAAAAGCTTTGGGAATATCGTGGGTATTTCCTTGTTTCTTAATTAAATGGCTTTATTGCACCTTTTTAATTGTTGTTCAATTTGTCAAATCCTAGGCGTAGGGATATGGTTTTAGGCTAATTAATAACCCAACCAAATTGCAGTTTCACCTTTCTTCCGCTGGTTTAGAGTTCCAATGAATGGTCAAATGTTGGATACTTATGGTCACTTTTTTTTTTTTTTTTTTTTTTTTTTTTTTTAATATATTCGATTTTCTAAATCTTAATAATATTTTTAAATTTTAAAAAATATCTATTTTTTTTATTGTTCTATTTTATTTTAAAAATATTCTTAAACTTTTAATATTGTTTAAAAAAATAATGTCTTTATTTAAAAAATTATTCAATTTTGAATTTTAAAAAATTTTATTAATACTTTTTAGATTTTTAAAAAGTTCAAAAATACTCTTATTATCGGTGCTATCTTTAAAAGAATACCCATCAAATTTTCTTTAATCTTTGCGAATAAAAGTTTAAAAAAAATCTAATATATATATATATATAGATGAAAACAGTCTAGTCACATTTTATAAATTATTACTAAATTTTTTAATGTTATTTTTTAAATTTCATGAATATTTTTTTAAATGTAATTACTAAATAATATTTTTTTTAAGGTGTTTTTTTTCAAAGTTATTATTATTATTTTTATAAAAAAAAAGGTTAAAATTGTTTTTGAAGTTTTTTAAAAAAATTAAGAACATTAAGTGTATTTTTTTAACACGTTTAAAATTAAAAAAAATGTTTTTTTTTTTAAACTGTTTTGAAGGTTGAAAAATATTTTTTAAAGAAGTTATTAACTGTTTTCTTCCAATTTTTCTTAATTTTATTTTATATGATTTAATAATATTTTTAATTTTTTTTTTAAGTTGAGAGGTATTATTCAAAATATGAGTGTTTTTTAGATTAAATACAAAATTTAAATATATTTTTATTAATGTAGCCGGATGCTTTTCTAAAACATGTTTTCAATAAGAAAATAATTTTATATCTCAACCTTTTTTTTAATGTTTTAAACAAATTTTTTTTTCTGACTAAACTCGGGAGTAATATATTAATTTCAACTAATATTTTAATTGCATGTTATGAATTTTATTTTTTTTATTAAATACTTATAAAAAGTGGTTCTTTATCTAGCCTGATATTTATTAAATACTCTGTTTTTAATTCTGGTTCATTACAATAACTCTAAATTATCATCTATAAGTTTGAAACCATCTAAGAATAAATGAAGCTCCATCGGAGTATCTTTAAACCTTTGTTGTATAAATGAAGCTTGATTCTTCTTAATGTGACATTAATATTGCATGATTGATGTATAAATGAAGCTTGATTCTTATTAATGTGACATTAATATTGCATGATTGAGATACCTTGGTTTATATCACAAGGTCAAGGTCTCTCAATTCAATGTTGTGTCTCATCATGTTATCATGGTTCCAAATCAACATGATCCACAAGTCTTGACGCCATCTCGAGTCCCAGGATGTCATCAGTCATTATAGCTCACTCGATCATGGTCATCAAGAATAGATCCATGTGTCATTCATATCATTGGGTTATATCGAAACATTGGACCCTCCCGTTCATGCCATATCATTTACAGACTTTGTACTAGATAGCGGGTATAGGATCCAACCTCTGACACATGGGGTGGGGTGCAATGTCAACACACATGTGCACTTTGACACTGTCCTTGAAAGACTCATTTTAAAGAAAGTGGTCTGAGACACTCGTCTCGCAAAGCTCGCCCTTGCTGTGACACATACATGTGTCATAGGATAGCTCGCTTAGATTACAGGGCTAGGGGTGGTGGAGAGTTGACACCATATCTCCCCCTAAAATACATTTTGAGTCATTTTTTGTCTGACAGGTATAAACATGATTTTGGCGAACGAACATATGGTGTTGTGGAGCGTTCGTCTGATGCCCGATTGAGACAAAATTTGGCAAGCTTTCATATTTTTTATGGATGGACTTGACTCCAAAACTATATGCCCAAATTTTCTTCAAAAGCCTAACTTTCAAGGTTAAGACTCGAGGCCCGACCCAGCCTTTCAACAAGCCTATCTCTAACACTCATGTTGACATTGTTACCTCAGTCTTGCCTATTCATCGGTTGTTCTTTCATGCACATATTTTTCATGTGTTAGATTATGCATCGTTCTCCTCGTTCGCATCATGACACTCATCTTGTCTCAACCCTCGCATGCCGGTTGAGCGTCACTATCAAGTTGTCACCTTGTCTCGTTTACACATGAGGGTCACAACCTACTCTGTTCATATCATGGTTGTGACATTCCCCTTACTTAAATTAGTCATCACTCTCAATAACTTTCTTGGGGTGGATTGTGACACTGTGTAAGCCATGGAAATAAAGTCAGGATAGTTCTAGCTTTTAGGTTAGATGAAAGTGTATGCATGATCAATGCAAGTGGTATAAAACTAATTAATTTGAAAAACTAAAATATATGATTTAATTCCTTATCAAGATACAAATAATATCTCAAATTTGGTGTCAAATGGTTAAATCTTTATCTATCCTTGTCATTTCCCACAAAATTAAAGTGGGGAACCTAGTCCTTTGGAATTTAGAAAATAAGGACTTACAAAGTATCTTTTAACCTCTTTTTGAGGAATTTATTCACTCCACTTGATCAAAGGATGCCTTGCCTCCACAAAATGAGTTAATTTGGATTGGTTGGAGTTTTAGAATTTATTCTTGGAGTATACCTCACATGTACACTATTATCCCATTTACATCAACCAGTTTATATGCACTTTGTGTATAAGAACAGATAGATAGTAGCCTACCCAACACAAGCTTAACAAATCACCAAAAAAACACACAAAATATGGTTCATCGGATTGCTTCTCCATTAACTTTGGTGTTGGTGGGTCGTACAGGCAATGGAAAAAGTGCCACTGGAAACACTATTCTTGGAAGAAAGGCCTTCAAATCAAGGATAAGTTCTTCGGGAATTACAAAATCTTCAGAGATGCAATCATGTGTGAGGAAAGATGGAACAGTCATAAATGTGATCGACACTCCAGGTAACTCATAAACACAATCTATATATATATATATATATATTTTTTTTTGAAGAAAATGGTTGGGAGTGAGTTGAAGGTTAGCTAATTAAGGAGTTGATCATGAGTTAATGAGTAAGGATAACCTCCTAACTCTGGTGGAAACCAAAAACAAACCCATAAGAGCTTATGCTCAAACTGGACAATATTATACCATTGTGAAGATTAGTAATTTCTAACGTGGTATCAGAGTCATGCCCTTAACTTACTTATGTCGATAGAATTCTTAAATACCGAACAAAGAAGTTGTGAATCTCGAAGTGTAAGTGTCGAACAAAGAGTGTAATTTGTTCGAGTGTTCTAAAGAAAGCAGCCGAATCTCTATTAAGGGGAGGTTGTTCGAGGGCTACATAGGCCTTAGGGGAGGCTCTATAGTGTACTTTGTTCGAGGAGAGAATTGTTGAGGATTGTTGGGAGAGAGTTCCACAATAGCTAAATAAGAGGTGGGTTATAGGTTTATAAGTAAGAAATACATCTCTATTGTTATGAGACATTTCGAGAAAACCAAAAGCAAAACCACGACAGCTTATACTCCTAACATTTCTTCAATTTGGTATGTCAGGAGTGTTTGATGCAGCGGTTGGAGCGGAATATGTAGCAAGAGAGATCGCGAAATGTGTTGACATGGTGAAAGAGGGTCTTCATGCAATAGTGTTGGTTTTCTCAGTGAGGACCCGATTCTCACAAGAAGAAGAGGCTAGCATCCGAACCCTGCAAGCTTTGTTTGGAACAAAGGTTGTGGACTTCGTGATTGTGCTCTTCACAGGAGGGGACGAACTGGAAGACAACGAGGAGACGTTGGAAGATTACATGGGTCGGGAGTGCCCGATGGCGTTGAAGGATATCATAGCCGCATGCAACAACCGCTGCTTGGTTTTCAATAACAAGACGAGGGATGAAAAGAAGAAGGGTGAACAAGTGGAGAATTTGTTAAGGATGGTGAATGCGGTGGTGAATAAAAATGGAGGACAGGCGTACACGCATGGGTTGTTTGCTAATGTCAAGTTTGAGACCAAATTGCAGGATGTGAGAAGCAAGCTTGAAGAGCAATTGGAGTTGGAGAGAAAAGCAAGAGTTGAAGCAGAAGCAAGAGCGCAAGAGATACAAAAACAATCTAGTGATGAGATTCGAAACTTGAATGACCGCCTACGCACCGCGCTTGATAGGATACCAACAACATCGTGTCCACCACCCCGCCGCAAGCGCGGCGGTAGAACCTGTATTATTATGTAACAACCGTAAAAATAAAATAAAATAAATAAATAAGTAATAATAAAATTGTAACTAAAAGCATCTCTCCACCAATCTGACTGAACTCGTTCCCTCAAAAATCTCTCCTCAACACCTCCCCGCCGCAGTGGTGGCTCTTGTGTTATTTTATGACTTCATTTTCCCTATAATAACGTGTATTCAAAATAAAGTGGAGAGGAGGATGAGAATTGAAGTCATGTACGTGAATATATATAGATATATGAGTTTATAAACTTGATTTAGTAGAATAAGTTACTAATTTATGAAGTAACTTCGAGAATTTGTTAGTAGAATAAGTTACTAACTTATAATTTATGGAGTAGGAGCCGTTCCCAGCCTGTCTCTCAGCCAGCACGCAGCAATCTGCTCTCGCCACAGGAGCAGCTCTAGCAGTTCACTAATAGCCGACGGTTTTGGGACTAGGACTCCTGTACCCAACCCTTAGAGTCAATCTTTTTTCTGAGGTTACAGATCCAATATTATTCACTAATTCCAGAAATTCATTGTCCTTTTGGTGACTGAATGCTCTCTTATCCAATTTCTTGACGGCCAATAACTTCGAAATTGTGAAGACTTAAAATCCTATAGGAAAATTATAGGAGACTCATTTATGAGATAAAGGTAAGTATGCAAAGATTTTAAGGAGATTACGACAACTTCAGAGTGTGAACCAAGAGAAAAAGTACAAAACTATCCCTCAAGACAATTTATAAAAAAATCAAGATTTCAAGTGACAATGTGCTATGGAAAATGACTTGAAAATGGCCCGAAAATGAAAGTATTTAAGTTAGGTTTTTTTAATTAAACGTATGCGTCAAATTCATCAAATTTGAACGTTCCTTAGAGTTTCATTGAAAAATATTGAAAGAAACTTTGTTTTTTCACATAATGATTTAAGTCTCTCCACGAGAGTCTTCTTTGTACAATAGAATTGGTAGTAGTTACCAAATTGGGACCAAGTTTGGTACTTGTACCAAGGTTTTATGCTTTAATTAAGAAGATTGGTAATGGTTCTTAGCTTGAGAGAAAGTTTAGGAAGCTAACAGAGTACTTTCTCCACTATAAATACTGATGAGATCATGTATACTTTTTTTGCGACAACAAATAGAATTGAAAAGATAAGTGCTTAATGTTTGTTTGCTCCAGACGTTGTGTCCTCAAATAGTTTCTTTGTTTCTTTTACTTGTTTTGACATATTTTGATCGTTGGTCATGTCATACCGAATATATTTAGAGAGGCTATTCTCATATATCGAATTATATCAAATTAATTTGGATGTTACAAGCTTCAACTTTACCTACTTTTTTTTTTTTTGTGTGCATGGTCTTTTCTGCATGATTTCAACGGAGATTGCGTGGGAGAAGATGCTGGTGATGTTGCCTGCGCAAATCTCGTGAAGGAATATAAACTCTACAAATCTCGTTAAGGAACCGTGTTAATTTGAGTTACGTGGAAAGAAATATGAAAATTCAAAGCAAATGGAAAAATAATTGTATTCTGGAAATTGCAGCGCTGAGGTGGAAGGAGAACGTGTCAGACAGCGGCTGGGACATGTGTCAGGTGGGGAAGGGGGTTGCGCATCGTCGGAGAAGAAGGCCACATGTCAAGTGTCCATTGCGGAGAAAAATCAACGAAATACCTCGCGTCGGGCAGGATTCGAAGGTCGGCAACCCACTACCCGAGTCCACGACCTGAGAACCTGCGCATGACCTGGATTACCGACCCGACTCCTTGTTGCCACGCATTAGCGTAAGAGAATTCAGATTTCCAGTGCATGCTTTCAGATTCGAACCCACGCACTCGTCAGCAGCTGACTAACCCGACCGCGACACGTGGCAGTACCCAGAACCCGCGTCCTCCTCCCTTAGACGCGTCTGTACGCGCGTGTGGAGTTCCTCTCTGGCGCGTGCAAGGAGCGTGAAGCTCCTTTTCAGCCGGTTCGACTCTTGTTTGCCCCATTTTTATTCTAATTCCAATCCTAACCATAATTTTATCTGAATTAGGATCTAATTCGGGAAATCAGTATTTTTGGACATCTATATGTGTAGAAACGCTAAACGAAGGGCACTCGTCAATCATGTAAGTCAATACTTGTAGGGATTGCTTGGAATGCATGCATGCTAGTGAATTTACCTTAGATGGTAGCTTTCCATGAATGAATTTAGGTAATGTGATTATTATGAGTATGAACGTATTATGTGAAGCATTATGAAAATTATCTGAGTGTTGCAATTATGCTTTAAGCTTCCGCTATATATATGTATATGTTTAATTCATGTCGAAAGAAGGATGGGAATTCGTGAACTCTGCGCTCCGGGAGCTTGATGGATGTTATCGTCCCGTTGAGCATGTATGTTTACTTTGCATGAATTATATATGATGATGCTAGATGATAGTTGTGTGCACATTCAGTTAATTTCTACGACCCACATCTATGATAAATATAGAGATTTGTGGTTAGAGGGACAAGTCAACAAGTATAAACCTAACATTTCCCTCAAGAGCCTAACAGACCACCGCCGCATAAGAACCACCTCATGAGTACCATTAGGCTGCAAGTGGTGTGAATGGTGTCATATCTTTGTGGGGGACCAGGGGGTTCCACATCAGGACCCGACTACTTCTAGCCATTTTAGCATGGAAAATGTGTGACCCACGTCGTACAAACCATTTAGCTGGATGGGATAAGTGTAATACCCAAAGAAATAGAAAAAGAAAAAAAAATAGGAAAAGTCGAGAGAGGGACAAATAGGTAAATTTGCCCCTCCAACCACGCAAGGGGTCCAAACGAAACCCCATCCAGAGTCGTGCAAAAGAAAAATAGTGAGAGAAAGGGGTTGAGAGAACCTAGAGAGAGGAGAAGGGATGAACCACCGGAAGACTCACCGAAAACTACCGTCGGAGTCTATTCCGGTGAAGATCATGATGCAAGGAGGTGAAGATCATGATGCAGGGAGACTTTCTTGGAAAGGAAAAGAGAATGTGGGTGGCCGGAGTCCCATTTTTCATCAAGAAATCGGAAAACCCGCAAGGTAAAGATCTTGAACGTTTTCTCAGATCTACGGTTTTCTTTTGTGAATCAAGATCTGAAATCTTGATATATTCATCTAGGAACAACTCTACGCATGTTCTGTGAAGAAGTTTGGCCGAGATCTCAACCTGAAGACGGAGATCCGAGAGTCGTCCGAGAACGGTGAGCGACCTTTCAACGTTCTTAACTCGTCCGGTAGTCAAGCAAAAATTACAAAAAAAAAAAAAAAAAACGAGGACGTAGCCCGTAACACGATCTAAAACTTTGCCGAAGGAATCATATCGATCCGATCTACGGATCGAAAGATATGAAAATCGAAAAAGAGAACTGTGTTTCGGTTTTCAGAGGGCAGAGAAGAAAGAAGAAAAAAAACAAAAAAGAGTTGGCCAGCGAGCGGCGGAGGGCGGCGACAGGCGCCGGACATGCGTCGACCATCGGCTGGAGCAATGCAGCTCCAGTGAGGCGTCGACACGTGTCGCCTGCAAGCCGGACCGAACCGCAATGCGAGCTGAGCCGAGCCGACCGGACCGGACCGGACCGGCCGACTCGCGAGAACGCGGAAGCGGGCGCGCGTGCAGCCTGCGACTGGTGCCTTCCTGCGCGCGTGACCACACATTCCCAGCGCGCGTGGGACGGCCAATTTGGCCCGGTTGCTTTCTGTTTGGCCGATTTTTGTCCCGATTCCAGTTCTAATACTATTTTTATGTGAATAGGGACCTAATTTAAAGAAATCAGTATTTTTGGACACCTCATGGGCAAAGAAACGCTAGAAAAAGGGCACGCGTCATCCAAGTAAGTCACCACCCGGTATTTAGGAAGAAATACTTGTAGGATTCGCTTGGATTGCATGCATGCTAGTAGTTTTGCTTTAGATTAGCTCTCCATGTAAATTATTGGTCAGATTAACTGTTATGATTGTATTGGGTGAATTACATGAGTGTTGTTGTATGCTTTATGCTTCCGCTGTATGTATGCATGCATTTAATTTATGTTGGATTTGTGTATTCCTTGTTCTGGGTGCTTGATGGACGAATTCGTCCCATTGAGTGCGAGCTTCGTGCTCTTGGTGCTTGATGGACGAATTCGTCCCATTGAGTGCGAACTTCGTGCTCTTGGTGCTTGATGGAGGTCATCGCCCCGTTGAGCCGGTATGCCTAGTTTGCGTGAATTATATAGTATGATGTTAGAAGACGATTGCATGCACACTCTGTTAATTGCTAGGGCCCATTTCTATGATAAGCTTAGGGAATTATTGTTAGGAGCGATATGTCGATCCAGCTAGATTTAATTTCCCCTTAGGAACTTAGCAGTTTACCACGGCAAGAAGGTACCTCGGAGTGTTCATAGATTGCTAGTGTGAAGAAGGTACCTCGGAGTGTTCATAGATTGCTAGCGTGAGAACGGTATCTATAGCTTCGTGGGAGGACCAAGGGTCCCTGATCAGTCCTTACTGCTCTTAGCCATTTCGCATGGGAAATGTGTCCCCACGTCGTACAGCCCATTAGCTGCATGAGAACAGGTTGGGCCGCGCCCCCCATAGGGGGATTATATGGGTGTAGGGGTATTCGGCACACCCCTAGGCTAGGTACCACGTAGTCCCAGATAGCCATGTAGAGGTAGCGCCTCATAGAGAGATACCGACCATATTAGCTTGGCGTAAGGAACCTCTAGGCGTTTAATGAAAGGACGACGAACTGGTGAAACTCAAGGGGCAAACCCCAAGGGACTAAGATTAGAACCAGATGTCCTAGAACTGAAGTAGGAAACCGTGACAATTCTGTTAAACTAAGATGCGAAGAGAGCCTACAAGTAGGTGGCTTACTAAGTATAATTTTTATACTTATTCCTTTCTACCTTCCTTTTTGTCAGGTTGCCGGTCAAGGTGGAGGAGCGTTGGAGAGCTGTGCGGTCACAGAGGGGGTCGTTCCGGAGCGTCAGTCCCTTTTCGGTCTTTTGGAGTCTTTTGCGAATTCCTTTTATATTTGTATTTTATTTTCTTTTTGTAAACTTAATTCCTCTCTTGAAATATTTTAATTTTATTTGATTTTCATCTTTTTATTTCACTTTTCTTTTTGTTTGTTTTCGATTTCATCTTTTTAGTCACGATTCGGTTTTTCGAAGCCTCAAAAATCGGGTCGTGACAATAAGGGAGGGGTAGCCCCTTCCCGATGAGGGAGACTATTTATGACCTATGGGGTTGCAGCTCAATTCTAAGGTAAGATACCAAATAGTCTCAAATAGCCATATTGAGGTAGCTACTCGTAGGGCACCTGTCATACACAAGTCAACATAAAAGACCCTTAGGATTTAAATGAAAGGAGAAATAACCAGAATAGCCTTAAGGGGATAAAACTAGAACAAGACGTTCTAAAGCTAATGAGAACCCATGTAAGTCTAGATATATGAAAAATAAATAATTTATATTAAAATATATATTCATAATTAAATAAATGAAAAATAAATAAATAAATATTTTACGAATTAAAAATTTAATTTATATTAAAAATAAAAATATGAATAAACAATCCCAACCATTCAAATTAATCAAATCTATGATTGAATTGGGTTGAATTGAGAGTTATTTTGATTTCCCTTTCCCAGTGGGCCGAAACCACATAAAAGCCCAACTACCCCGGCCCATTAACATAATATTCTGGAGTCGGCTCGACATGATATTCAGTTTGGAGCAGCTCAAAAGCGCAAAACTCCTCCTTCAAGAGTTTCTTGAAATCCCGGACCCAAAAACCTCACAGAAACCCTAAAAGGAGAGTTTGTAATCAGATGTCGGACTCAAACGATACCGATTCCGACGCCCCCGAAGAGTTCACCGCCGAGCAGGTTCGTTGTTTCCAACTTTCTATATTTCTATTTGCCGCTTGTTTGAACTCTCCAGCTATGTTCTAAGGAAGCAATGATTTATATTAGGAACTCATCTGTTGCAGGGAATACAGCAGGATGAAGAGATTAGAAAAGTTCAAAAAGAAAGTAGCGCTAGGTGTGTTTTCAATCCGCATTTCCTATTAGCGAATTGTATTTGGTGTCCAACCTTGTGCTTTCATCATTATTTCACCAATGACTTTTCTATTTAGTTTTTGTAAAGTTTGATTCTCTATTTATTTCCATGGATTTTTCGTCATCCTTCATGGGATTTAATGGCTTCACGTGTAATCTACTTCTGCATTGTGTTTAGTCTTCTCACTGCGTTTGGAGCTGTTTTTGTGGTTTTGTGTTTTCACTTCTCTTATTTGAAGTTGAGCTGACATTGTAGATTCTTAAGACGTGGCTTCAATTATTTACTTCGATTGCATATCGATGGATTTCTTTATCTAGCTATATATATATATATATTGTATGTGTATATGTATGTACATATAGATATATGAGTGAGGATTTGAACCTTCAAGAAGTAGGCGATATATCTTAACCCCAAAATTTCTATCTTAAACTCCAGACGACGATGCAACAAGATTAGGAATATCAACATGTTTATGTTTCTCTCTAACCAAATTTACTGAAGGGTTGCTTCACCATGTTATAGAAGAGTTCCTTAGCCTTCAGTTTGAAGGAGTTCCCTCCTGCAATTGAAAGTTCAGATCCTTGACCTGCAAAGGGAAAACATAAAATAGTCCTGCATCCTGTACCACACTGCAATAAAATGGGCAGAGAAAGGAAACAAGATTCGATCTCTCAACTTATGGTCTACTCATATTGCAACACCCTTCCCTAAGGATAACATAAGCAATTATTTTTCTGAGTTTCATCAGCACTAGAAGTGTTATTCTTGTTGCTACCATGGATCCCAAACCAGTAGAACACGCTTGTCTTCTTCTGATACCTATAATTCCATACCAGACTACTGAGGGAAGGAGGATAGCAATCTCAGTTGTTGACCTCTTGAAGAACAGGCTCAAGAAAATTTTCCTGAACTTTTTGAATACCAAATCCTGACATGTTGTCCATCAGTAGTAAAGAGATGATTTACCTACCTGATCAAAGTTAACCCTCCCTGAAACTCCCAATCTTGAGATACCAAGTTCCATAGTCTCAGAATTTCTAGAGTCATAAATGTTGAACTTCTTTTATTTGTGAGGGCATAGACTTGAGATCCGAGATAGTTGAAAGAGTTTTGGGACCGTTGATCCTTCTTGACGTGAACAGATGTATCTACCTTTGCCCACCTTGATAACTGAATTCTCTTATGAATTATGTGACATTGTACTTTTGGAGATTAGAAACCACAAGCTTACGTGCTGCTATACGAGCATCTACCAGAAGTCCAAATCCCAATCTAACAAAAAGGGCCAATCCATCAGGTTAGGGTTTCTCATAATCAAGCATGCAGGATAACCCTTCCTTTTTATTTTTTTCCCGCATTAATCAGGATATTCTTAACGAGTACGTGATTCAGGGTTTGTCCATCTTCCTTGAAGGGCAATGGAAATGGTAAAGAGAAGGACCATCTAAGGTTTTGTAGTGCAAATATTAACAGCACACTCATGTCAAAGCTTAAACCATGTTTTGAAGGACTCTTGAACCTTAAACCTTGAGGCTTGCCTAGCTTCAGGTTGAGTCTCAAATTTTTAAGCCTCTATACTTGGCCTTCTTTGATTCATAAGGGGATTATGCCTTAACTGTAAAAATGTATTACATCTACCGTAGGATATAACATCTTGAAACCCAATCAATAATTTTTCAGTCCAACAGAAGAGACCAAACAATCATACCCACTAAAAGTCTCCAAAGGTCTTTTTGTCAGAGAAGCCTATGCAGTGAAACTTTGCTCAGAAATCCATAATAGAAGGAATGCACCAAATTTTTTGGCTTGCCAGCAATATGTTCATAAAATCGAAGTGAAGTGGAAAGTAATGGAAAAACAATCCAACGATTTTCCTTGATTCTGCAGGGTTTTTTTATTTACAAATACAATTCTAAATTCCTTTTCATATGGCTTTATATGTTATTGTCTGTCTTTTTTTCGTTGTTCAATAATCTAGTTCAAAAAGAACAAAGGTGGTTTAATTTTGTGCATAAATTGCTGAGGCTCAATGTTCACAACAATGGTAACTATTGATTTCTTTTCACGGTTTAATTTCTTGTTGGCAATTATTTCATGAGTTTCTTACCTCAAATGCAGTAGGATTCTATGGTTGTTTCATGCTGTTAATTAAAGTGCATGTAAATTGGCTTGGATTGCTAATTATGTTTATTGCTGTTGTAATTAGACCAGGTTTTTGTGTTATTATTGAGCCCTTGATTTGGGCCTGGGCAATTCTGTCTTTTACTTAATGGGTTGCCATCTGATCTGTTTTCCATCTTCTGCATTAACAAGAATAAGATTTTTAGTACCCCCCAGATGCTCTGAACCATGTTTTTTAATCAATGAAACAAATGATAGTTGGCTAGGATGGCTAGCTTTGTCATGCCCATTGCTATAGGGTATTTTCCGATAAGAGCACTACTGAATCGAGGATAGTCGTTCATTCTCAGAATTCAATGTAGTGTTGGGAATTCCTGCCCGCGATGCAATTAGATGATATATGAAAGGATAGTGTCCTTTGATGCACGTCTGTTTATTACTTGGTTTTTTGGACAGAAGATGATAAATGGCATTATTTATGTAGGGTTGTCCGTGAAGGTAAAGAACGTCGTAGACAGTGGGCCGAAAAGAAAACACCACGCGCATCTAAAAAAGGCGAAACTGTCGAAGATGTAGCAGAAACCCCTAGACACAATGATCAAGTTAGCAAGTTGGGAATGCTTCCCAGTAATCTTGTCCAACTGCTTGCCGAGCGTGAGAAGTACGTCTCTTTCCCACTCTCCATTCATTTCTGCACAGATTATAGTTTCGCTAAACATCTAATTTGGTGTACTCTCCATCTATAGACAAGTTTTCTCATCAGACCCAGGTGACGAAAAGCCTGCAGCTAAATCAAAAACAAAGAGGAAGAAAAGCAAAAGCTCTGGGTGAGGGACCTGACTCTGTAGTTACTGAAGATGTTCTTCTCGATTTTATTATACCTTCTGAAATAGAACGATCCATTTTTGTAAATGCAGGATTAAAACGGTTCTTTTAAACGAGAGAGCACCATCTCAATGCTTACAGAACTCGTTGGAATTTTTGAAGAAAAGGAAGATGAATATTCCAAGGTCATCATCGGTTCTCGACAATTCTAACCAAGCGTTACGCCTTCTTTCTTCATCGGGCCTTTTAACTAAGAAATAGCATTTTTTCTTGTTTGTTTCTAAAGCGATTTATTGGGTTTCTGTCAGCTTCAACAGGATAATGTACAATGTATTGAGATTTTAAGTTCAAGACTGATGCAACATGGAGAGTAAAAAAGTTCATTGATTTCTTATAGTGGGCATAGTCTCATAGCCAACCTAATTGAAAATGATGGGAGCAGTAAATGTTAGTGAATGAATGATTTTATTATGCAGTAATACATGTCTTTAAAGTAAACTTTGTAATACATGTCTTTACAAAGTAAACTTTGAAAATTAGATGTAGTAAAAAAAAAGCCTTTAAAACCAGGTTATTGTGTTCTCTTCCTCCTGGGACTTATGCCGACAGACAGTCAAGGCAAATTTGACGTATAACGATTCTGGGAAAAGAGAAAGATTGCAATTCGGGGGGCGGCGGTCAACCAGTCACATGCATTAAACTATGCTTAGTCAAAATCAAAGTGGAATGTAACGCTTTGGGGCAAAGATGTGTCACCACCTGTCTCGGGACATTCCCAAAAGTCAAAGTCAAAATGATTGATTCTCTGACTCAACATGCTAAAGGCCTTCAGCGGAAGCGAGAATGTCGGCTTGAGTAACGCAAACATTGGTGAGAATTCAATGCCCCGAAAACCTAAGGGTTCCTCTGCAAGTGAGACGAGAAAAGAAAAGGGGTGAAAGAGCTCGACGAGAAGAGGAGATGGGCAAAGCAACTCTTTTTTAGCTCCTTTCTCAGTCACCAGATTTGGCACCAGCCTTCTTTGCAATTTTATGCGGCTTTGGTGGTATGCTTAACATAATTTATGCTTGATATGATCTGATTTTGGTTGTATGCTTAACATAATTGATTCGAATTTTAAACAAATTTTATTGTCTTGAAATATTTGATCAACAAGTTAAACGCAATGTGTGTATGTACTTAATACATGTAACTAAGAATGAAGGTAATTAATTGTCATCAACTAATGAACCTTTATGTACATGCATCTATCATATATGTACTTATACATGTACATGTATCTACAAGTAACCCTTGAGCACCCTCTCTTAAGTTGAATTACGTAGAAATGAGTTTAGGACTTCACTTCAACTTCTTAAAGCATCTTGGATTCTGTCATTCCCCATTTTTCTTTTAAGCTTCTCGAACAATGGTTGTTTCAAGGGTTTTGTGAATAGGTATGCGATTTGTTCATCGCTTCGGCAAAAATTGAGCTCAATAGTATCTTCTTTACACAAATTAACATGATTTTTAGACAATTTATAGGTGACATATTATTATAATAGATAGCAGTCAAACCTAACCGCTTATGATTATGAATTTCAAACATATTTCTTAATCAAATTGTTTGGCATTGGCATAAGAATGTTGATGCTGCCACAAAATTTGCTTTTGTAGCTAGTTAAGAGTGTCTAGATTGCTTATTTAAAAACCAACAAATAGCTCTTGAACTCATCATGAGAATACTTCCTGTATTATTTTTACGATCATTTATATCACTTACATAATCGCTATCTGTATAGACAATCATCTTCGAATCACCTCCTTTTTTGTAAAATATCTCCAAAATCAAAAGTTTCTCTGACATATCAAAGTATTCTTCTTGCTGCATTGAGATGCTTTTTCGTTGGACACTCCATGTAGCGACTTATCATGCTAACATATATGATGTCTGGTCTTGTTGAGGTTAAATAATCAAACTTCTCACAATTTGTTTGAAGTACTTATTATCAACCTCTCGCCCTTTAATATCCTTGTGCAACTTCAAACTCAATTTTGATTGAGTTCCAAATGTGCGCCTCATCCATTTTAAATCTTTCGAGTAACTCTTGATCATATTTCTTTTGATAGATAAAGTTTTCAGCAACAAACTGAGTAACTTCTACTCCAAAAAAAATATCACATCAAATCAATATCTATCATTTCAAATTACTTCATCATTCTCTTCCTAACAAGTTCAAACGTTTCTTCATTATTGCTAGTAAATATTAAATCATCAACATACGAGCAAACAATGAGAATGTTACCTCATGTATGTTCATATGGACATTTAATGAATTCCATCTTTTCAAAATAAGAATCAATGCAATTGTATCATGCTTGCGGAGATTGCTTCAAACCTTACAGAGCTTTCTTCAACTTATATACTTTATCCTTTCTACCTTTTTGTACAAAACCATATGGTTGCTCCACATCTACCTCTTTTTGAGGCTTTCCATGTAAGAAGGCCAACTTCACATCAAGTTGATGAATATGCCACGGTTTCTATGTTGCAATTGAAATTATAAGCCTTATAGTAAATTGACGTGCTACTGGTGCAAATACCTTTTTATAATCAACTCCATATCTGTTTGTATCACTTTGCAACTAGACGTGCCTTGTACTTATCTACTTCTCCATGCTCATGGTGAAGTTGAATTGGGGTTTCAACTCGTTCTTCTTCATGATCCACTAGAATTTGTTGATTCACAGTGACTTTTTTTCCTCGTTACCATGTTTTCTTTTCATTAAAGATCACATTGCGATTCACCACCACTTTCTTTGTCATTGGATCATAGAGTTTGTACGTCTAAGAAGTCTCACCTACTCCAAGGAACACACGTTTTAAACTCTTGTCCTCAAGTTTCTTCTTTCTCTTGTCAGGAGGAACATGTGCATATGTGATGCACCCAAAGATTCTAAAATGATCCACCGCAGGCTTCGTCAGGAAATTATATTCTAAAGTGAGTTCCATCTCGTGAAATTATATTCTCAATTCTTTGTTTAGTCAAGTCCATAAAATGATAGACATATTGAATCGACTACAAAAGTCATTCTGACCCATGTAAATAAAAGGATAAGTCCTCGCAAATAGAAGTTCATAATTCACTCAAGATTAAAAACGAGTAGCATATGATCATCTTATGAAATATTAATTTTCTCAATAGTTATAAGCATATATGAACTATCAATCTTCTACTAGAAGATATTGTTCGTTTTAAAACACTCTTGTTAAGAAGAGGTTTCTAAAGCCTGACAAGGAATGCTTCGTTCTCCCTACAACCAACGGACGTGGGATATCAGATTCCAAAGGCGAGTATCTTCATATGGGTGTACAAGGGAGGTAGATATTACATTTCCATGTGACATATCTCCCATGATTTTAGTAAGGGACATATTTAGGCAACAAAAAATGGGTTAACATGCACAATTATAGGATGCTAATTTGGAGAAATGGGTTCATATTTGAAGCTGAGTTGAGTAAAGTGATGGAGGAGACATAAGCAGCCGCAAATTGAGGAGAGAAAAACAGAAGAATGTATATGGAACCGCACCCTTCCATAACCTCCCCTTCCTTCACAAATTCTTGGTTGCCACATTTTGTCCCTTAAGAACAATTCTCCTCCAATTCTCTATGAAAATCCCACCATGTTAGGCGGCGGAGGTTCTTCCAGAGGTGGCCGAGTTTTCTCCGAAGAGAACAGCACCAGCGTCCACACCCGCCGTTTCAATAAGCTTAAAAAACCCAGCCTTGACGACACCGACGTCTCACTCCAAGTCCCCACCCTCAAATACTCTGTTCCCAACGTCGACGACACAAACTTCTCTTTAATGGACGCCGACACCGACGCCGACGCCGACGCCGACCCCTCCTTTTTCGAACCCGCCTCTTCCTCCCCTTACACCAAATCCCCATGGTCCTCCCACTTAACGCCCTCCCCTGCCCCCTCCGCCGACGACGCTTCCTTCCTCCCCAATGTCCTGATGGGCTCTCTCGTCCGCGAAGAAGGCCACATTTACTCCCTCGCCGCCTCAGGGGACCTTCTCTACACTGGCTCCGACAGCAAGAACATCCGCGTCTGGAAAAGCCATAAGGAATTCTCCGGTTTCAAATCCAACAGCGGCTTGGTTAAATCCATCGTAATTGGCGGTGGGAAAATCTTCACCGGCCACCAGGACGGCAAGGTCCGTGTCTGGAAGGTCTCCAGTCGAGATCCAAGCGTCCACAAACGAGTTGGGACATTACCGACATTGAGCGATTACATCAAATGTTCGATGAAACCCAGTAATTACTTGGATGGGAGACGGCGGAGGAACCTCTGGATTAAGCATTTCGATGCAATTTCGTCTCTGAGTTTGAGTGAGGACAGTTTGTTTTTGTACTCTGCTTCGTGGGACAAAACATTCAAGGTGTGGAGGGTGTCGGATTCGAAATGCTTGGAGTCGATTGAAGCTCATGATGATGCTGTTAATACGTTGATTTCGAGTGTGAATGGATTGGTGTTCACTGGGTCGGCGGATGGCAGCGTGAAAGTGTGGAGAAGAGAGCTGCAGGGGAAAGGGACGAAGCATTTTTTTTCACAGACATTGTTGAAGCAGGAATGTGCGGTGACGGCTCTGGCAGTGAACGAAGGAGCCAAGTTTGTGTACTGTGGGTCGTCGGATGGAGTGGTGAATTTTTGGGAGAGGGAGAAATCGTTGTCGCATGGCGGCAATTTGAAGGGGCATAAGCTTGCAATTCTGTGTTTGGCGACGGCGGGGCGGTTGTTGTTGAGTGGCTCCGCCGATATGGGGATATGTGTGTGGCAGAGGACAGTGGCAGAGCATTCGTGCTTGTCGGTGCTGACGGGGCACACCGGACCGGTGAAGTGTTTGGCGGTTGAAAGGGATAATGAAGCTGGGGAAGGAGAACAACGGAGGTGGATTGTGTACAGTGGCAGTTTGGATAAGTCGGTGAAGATGTGGAGGGTGTCGGAACAGTCGCCGTCGGCGATTGTGCAAAGTTCGCCGCAGTACTCACCGGTAACCTCCCCTACGGCGGGGCTCTTGGTAAATGCTCCCAGTTTCGTAATTCGAGAACAGTAACAAATGAAAGATTAAAAAAAAAAAAAAAAAAAAAATTACTTTTTGAGATATTTACACTAGTAACAATTTGGATAAATTACCATCTTACTCCCTCAACTTTTTGTATATATTGGGTTTTTGAAATAATAATAAAAAAAATGGTGTAATAGGTCCATTATTTGAAATTTGAACAAATGCTCTCTCATTCTTCTATTTTATGTCTAATTAAATTCAATTTTAAATATTTTTTAAAATTTACATCTCCATTATGTACAAAAGTTTAAAAATACTGTTAGATATAAAAACGTATTTTTTAATATTAAAAGTTGTATCTATTAAATAAAAATAAAAATAAAAATATTCAAAATTTAAAGAATCTATTAAATAAAAATTTAATTTAGGGACATTACAAGTTTAAGAATTTCTATATCTTAAAAAGATAAATATTTTTTTTTATATATAAAATATTTTAAATGTTTTTATTTTTAATTTATTCTTGAATTTTTCAATATACTTTTAATTATATAAGTTTTTTTTTTTTTTTTTTTTTTTTTTGTTTCTTAAACTTTTTAATTTCATTATTTACAAAGCATGCCATTAGCCATTAATTATGATTAATAGTATATTTATTCATAAATAATTAACTATTGCTATATATAAATATTTCCTTTTCAAAGGAAAACACCTGAGACGCTCATCCCGACGCTCACTCAAAACCCTTTTCAAAGGAAAACACCTGAGACGCTTATCCTGACGCTCGCTCAGCCAAAAGACCTAGAGGTGGTGGAGAGCTGATACCATGACTCCCACTCTAATATATTTTGAGATATTTCAATATTTCTCGAGTAAATGCAATTTAGACAAGCAATCATACAGTCCTATACAACGTCCGTCAAGTCAAGTATGCAAGTGAGACCTAAAATGATACGAAAACAAATACAATTTTAAAAAATAAAAATTTAAATAATTAATATGCGAGACCTTAAACATACGGTAGTCGACCAATGAAACTATAATACTCAATAGACCTTTATAGAGTTTTTTTCTTTTTTTTCCATAATTTTATTGTGTGTAAACAATTATAGTTTTTTTTTTTTTTTAATATAAAAAATACATAATTAACAAATTCTAAATTTATCCCCAGAGTTCAGTATCTTAGTAATAAGTTTGGGTTAATCAGCATCCCTCAGTCATCAACAAAGCTGTATCGTATTTGCTCATTTGTACTCAGCAGAACGTTCTTGACAGCCCATCCTAAGCTTGACATTTGTTTAACCAAATTACAACCATTTTCTTCTGCATATTTCTTGCTATCCTCAACCAAACCAACCCACTCCTTCGCCATTGCATCTGAAAACTTAATACCTTTCATGATTTCTTCGTCCCAAATGCTCGCGTTCGATACAATCGCTTTGCGGATGAAGCATGCCTATTCAACTCAAAACCCATTATTACATCAGAATCATAAAGTCATCAAACAACGGCTGAATATTAAAGCATATGGACTAAAAGAATGTTGTGACATCCCGTTTCGAAGAGATTTCCGCAATGCTTTCGTCCCTCGAGTATCAGTACTCTCTATGATTTTAAATGTTTCCCTTTGGTCTTTCTGGTTTTGTTATATCTCTAAACATCATTAACATCATCAAAAGTTGACCATTGTCTTTCATATTTCCTTAATGAATTTTTTTTTAAAAAAAAACGTGCTATTGAAAGAAAAACAAAATAAAAAACTACGAAAAACTTGGTAAATCAAAGACCGTTCGAAATATTTAACTAAATGTGAGATCCCACATCGATTGGAGAGGGGAACGAATGCCAACAAGGACGTTGAGCATTGATTGGAGAGGGAAACAAAACATTCTTTACAAGGGTGTGGAAACCTCTCCTTAGTAGACGCGTTTTAAAAATCTTGAGGGAAACCCGAATGGGAAAACTTAAAAAGGACAATATCTGCTAGCGGTGGACTTGGGGTATTACAAACGGTAGAAACTCTCTAGAAAGCATTTTAAAAACCTTGAAGGGAAGCCCAAAGAAAACAATATCGGTGAGTTTGGGTTGTTACACTAAATCACCCGACCAAACTGAAACTTTTTGAACAATAGATATCATATTCAAACAGACGAAAATGAATTTAAGCAATTTTCTACTACCTGCAATAACCCCATGCTGATATCTGCTGCACGAGCCCCTTCACGGAGACAAAGAAGAATACCGTGCTACGATTTCGAACAAGAAAAGTGTGAGCAAAATAAATATGGACAGCTCGTAAAGGTTAATCGAAGTATATCTACTCACTGTATTTGTTGTTAAGCCCCGGCAGAAGACATCCATGCATATAAAATAATAGTCCTTGTTACATACAGATCGCATTGCAAGCATTGACAATTTTGGTATTTGAGACTCCAGATTCAAGCAACCTATTCTGATTGGCCATGAAACCTTACCTGAATATTGAAGTTATTATATTAATTAACTGCAGTTCAACATAAGTCTATGATTTGTTAACCTTCTATGCATAATGGAATCAATACAGAGACAAGACTCTCACCCTTTCTGCATAGTAAACCAATTCCTTCCCTCTCACTTACTTCGGCTGGTGTAGGCACGTATCCTTGCTCGATCCAAGTGCATAATATGATCTCGAGTCTATCCTGAACATCATGTAACTAACGGTTGAGAAGCAAAAAAATTATAAAACGTATTTCTAAAGATAGTGTTTCACCTGTAAAGAACTCTATCAAAACTCAAGTCATTCCGAACTCAAGTAGTGAAGAGAGAATAAAGAAATCATAGTTCCATTAAGCAAACAGCTGATAAAAGATAATTTTGCTCCATCAAGTAAGCACAAAACAAACAGCAAATCCGAACACAACTTGTGAGATCCCATGTCGGTTGGTGAGGAAAACAAAGCATTCGTTATAAGGGTGTAAAAACCTCTCCCTAGCAAACGTGTTTTAAGAACCTTGAGGAGAAATCCGAAAGAGAAAGTTCAAAGAGGACAAATCTACTAGCGGTGGGCTTGGGTCATTACAAATAGTATCAAAGCCAAACACCGGATGATATGTCAACGAGGAGACTGAGTCCCAAAGGGGGTGGATATGAGGCGGTGTGCCAGTAAGGATGCTGGGCTCGAAAGGGAGTGGATTGGAGGGTCCCACATCGATTGGAGAAGGGAATGAGTGTCAACGTCCTCGTTGGGCCACAAAGGGGAGTGGATTGTGAGATCCCACATCGGTTGGGGAGGAGAACGAAGCATTCTTTATCAGGGTGTGGAAACCTCTCCCTAACAGACACGTTTTAAAAACCTTGAGAGGAAGCCCAAAAGGAAAAACTCAAAGATGACAACAATTTCCTAGCTGTGGGCATGGGCCATTACACAACTAGCCTCCAAATACTGTGGAAAGTTGAATAACACAAAACCTACCTTTGTTAGCGTTTGCAAATGGACATGTTTAAGCCCTTGATATGTTCCGAAAAGATCCATTGCAGCAAAAATGGGGTAAACTACAAAAGGTAAAGCTGCTTGCAATCTAACATAAAAAAAGTTATGAGTTAGAAAACCTTGAAATAATAAATTCCAAAAACGAGAAAACACGTACATCATGATAAAACAGACATTAATTGATAATCTCTGAGTACTTGTAACTTATTTAAGAACAAACGGAAGTCTAAAGAACAATCAGGGGAAAAAAACCTTTGATCATTCTTGGACAAGAAGTTCAGAAGGGCGGCGAGTATGAGACCAAGATTATCAAAGCACACTGATTGAATCTGCATAAAATGGATAGTTGAATCAACGTAAAGGATACCGAAAAATTGTGATCTGTTTCAGGAAGGATTATAGCCAACCTGTGCCTTGGCAGCAACTTCACCAAGGTTATCTGCCACCGCAAAACTTCTATGAACAGCAGACTGATTACACAGAGTGAGAACTATAAGACGACACTGATAAAATCCGAAGTCGTGAAGCAAAACGAATATTATTGATTGAAATGAAACTTTCAGGAATGTTTAACTAGCATAATTAGAACTTTTGAAACCGAGTCTTCCAGAAACTTCAAAAATGAACCAAATGGATATTAAAGACATGTTTGGAATAACTTTCCATGTGCTACCTTTTTCTAAACACTTTGAAAGTCATTCCAAACCTTAAGTGATCAACAACTTGGAGTAACTTTTCTCGACAAACGAACAACACAAAGTAAACCAACAAACACCTCTTACCAACAGAAAGAAATATTGGTTATTATCATAAAGAGGCGATCGATTTTCCGTGAAGAAAGTATGTCAAACATATAAGGCACAAAAATTGGACTAGATAAAATTGTGAACCCTTACAGCCGTTGATAAGTAGCATCCAAGACTTATTTGTTTCACGATGTTTGCAATCGATGCAAGAAGCAAGAAGTACTGAGGAAATGCCGGAGTCAGCAACTCAACTCCAATGCTTAAACTGAATAGAATAGCGGTCGAAAACCTGACTCTCTTGAAACGAGAAACATTAAAAAAAAATGTTCATCAAACAATAAGATACAAGGGAAACACAAACACTGCACTTTCAAGGATGATCTTCAAATAAAACTCCTTGTTCATAAGCAATTAACAAACAGAAGCAAACCTTCAAATTTGTATCGAATGAAGATGCTATCGTAGCAGTGTAAATACACCGACTTAACCGTCCAAGTCCATCCTTCAGGACCCAATTCAGAGCTGCTGCAGATGCTAGCGAACGAGTGCGCCCTACTCCTATAGCCCGAAACATTGCCTATCAATAAGAATTTTCCTTATAATTTGAAGAGAATACTTATCATTAAACCATTAGGTGGACATCAATAAAATCAGAGCTAACAGCTATAGTGCAGAGCCAAAAAAATTAACACTCCAAATACTTTCATCAGGTAAACAATTCAATCCACACACCACAAAACACTTCAAAGTTCTGCAGTCCGGATGTGCTCAAGCTAAAATGTTGTCCCAACAGTAACCAACTATAAGAAATAAACTAAGCAGAATATGAACAACCCTCATCCTTATACTCTATCGGACTAATTTCTTCTCGCAACTAGAAAACTCGAATAAATTAAAGGATTAAGTTTCATCCACTGACCTGAGTAGCAATAACCTGGAGAGCGGAACTGAAAACCCGATGCAAGAACTTCCATTTGACATAAAATACATAATGCTCACTGACATTCTTGGGAATAAAAAAATCTTTAACAGCCAAACCACATGCCCTGTACATCGTTCGAAACCCATCATCGAAATCAAAAGACACAGATGAAGCACCACCATCAACGCCGACCAACTGTAGAGAAACCCCATCCCACACGTACTGAGAGACCCTACCGGACCGGAGAAGGACGACGGGGAAGCGCACCGGAGTGCTGGGACTGGGTCCATCATCAAGGCCTTCATCGGCTCTGTACCGCGTTCTTGAAGTTCTGATAACAGTTCGAGGTGTAAGGCGGAATCTAGGCTTATTTGGAACCCCAATACCAAGGGTGAAGTGGGTTTCGGGGAAAATCCATGGGCGTTGAAATTGAAGGGAATTAGAGATTGGGTTGAAGGAGGTGCTTTGCATGAGGGAGTGAAATTTTGGGGTTGTCGCTACGGGAGAGAGAGAGAGAGGGAGATGGCGTAAGACGCAAAAGGGCGTGATATGGTCCGCTCGAAGCAGCGGATTTCCCTTCCAGAAATTGTGAAGTGCTTATACAATCAAAGTGCGAAGTGGAAACTAGGGTCCAACAATGAGCTCGATGATGATTACCTCCCGCCAAGAAACAAGGGCTTTTCTTTCTTTGCTTTCCTTCTTTTTTACCTACAACAATTGGGTCTCATACTTTCAGTCTTTTACGAATTAGTCCCTTTCTTAAAATTTCAAAGTCAACTAGAAGAGACATGAGATATCAAGGAGGGAGATAATCTATGCCCTAAATTTTCACTTACCTATCATCACTACTGTTATGTGGAATTAAACATTTAAAAACTTTATCGTAAAACATAACATTCATCTTAAAACACGTTTATGGACTTACTTGTTTTCAAAACACCTTTAAAACAAGCTACAAAAGACTAAAGAAAAGAAATAAACCTTTAAATTAAAAACAGTCAATTCTAGCCCAAGTCTAAGAGAATAAATGTGACTACCTATGCATGTGTCATGATTTTAAGTTGCGACGTCGTCAGACGTACAGGGACACCTTGTCTTTACCTGAAAAGAAGTAGAACATGGCTCGCTTGAGTATTTAAAGAAATAATCCGTAAGTAACTCAACTCTTGAGGTCAGGGAATGCAAACATAATTCATGATCTAGGGATCTATCATTTAAAAAAACCATTATAGGAGTGGCATCCAGTCTCGGACAAATTGGATGTGTAGTACTCCCCTACACACGACCTACATGTGCGAGTGTGAATCTCCAAGGAGTCACACACCCCCTAGACCCTCTTTAGTCAAGCTAATCTAAAAGATTTAATTAACTAATTTTATATTATTGGAGCTTATATTTGAAATTTGAATGTGTAGTTAGTCAACAGAAATTAATTAACTAAAGAGTTATCAATTAACTTTGTATCACTGAATTTATAATCATTAGGTCCATAAGGTCTCCTTACTTGATTATACTAACACTAAAATGTTCGATTAAATTGAAAATAAAAATTGAAGGGTTCAAATTAAAATTTAATATATGAGATAAATTAAATGTGAAGAAAAAAAAAATTAAAGTTAAAATTAATATTTAATATATTAGATACGATAAGAGAATAGGTTTATTGAGTTTGATACATTAAATATTAAAACAATCGTAATACATTCAATAAAAATATATATTTGAAAATTCAATAAAATAGGAGTGGATTAAGATATTATATTATAATATATTAGATATTTAAATATATTATTTCCTGAACTAATAGGTTGAGCCAAAATGTCACTGATCTCTCCCACTTAGGAGAGATTTTATGGGATGTGGAAGAACTTTTGCAATGTTTGGAATACATCAAAGAGGTTTGCAAGCCGGAATATCTACCAAGTTTGAGTTCTTACTCTTATATTAATTGCTTTATTTTAATTCTTAATAAAATTAAAATGATTCCCAATTCTTACATTAAGGATGAAGATTTCATTCCCTTCATTAGGGTGAATACTAGTATGAGCCGTTACAAGTCTAACAAACCCAACATTCAAGAGTTTCTTGTACAATTCAACTAGATTGGATTGAGCTGTATGACACATATCTGTGGTAGAAAATCTCTCCCTCGATACAGAATTAATTTCATGATATTTGTCTTATTCATCATGGTCCAAGATTTGAAGACTAAAAAATTAGGTCACGACAAATTGGTATTAGAGCAGTCATGTTTTAGGTCAAGAGTTGAGGAACAACCTAAACAGCTCAGTGGTAGAGAGTTAATCTCGTAAACTGAAGGTTTGTAGTCCAATCCTACACGAGGACATACTTTTTCTTTTTTAAAAGAATTCTTTGTTTATAATTAGATTCATTCACATGACCCTCGGGCAGAATAAGGATCAAAGTTTTCTAGAGCAAATCCATGTGAATCTACTGTGAATATAGGCTACTTACTATTTTATACTCACCCCATTTTACATTTCTTTTTTATACTTTTGTTCATTGTCGGTCAAGAAGAGAGAGTACTCAAAAGTTGCGTGATCACAGAGGGGATGTTTGAACTTTTATCCTGCCTAACTCACTTCTGGCTTTTAAATGAACTTCATAATCACTGTAGAATTGTCTAAGTAGAGAGTCTGGTTATAACAATGATAGTCTTTATTGTTTTTATTATTTTATTCTCGCTACATTTCTACATTTCTTTCACATGTCGATTGAGGAAGGGAACTGCTCGAAAGATGTGCAGACAGGGGTCTTGTTGAGACATCACACATTTGTATATTTTACGTCTGGTATATTTTGTATGAATTTGAATTCTGCCAACACTCATTTTCGGCTTTTAAATAGACTTCAAAATCACTTGCATTAGGTTTCGGTTTATTTTAAATTGGGTAAAATTTCGTTGTATTTTATTTTTAATTTACTTTTAATTTATTTGCTTGCTTGGTCTTCTTTATCACGGTCCATAATTTGAAACCTCATAAAATCGGGTCGTAATAAATCGAGAGTTTTAGGTTCTATAAAACTTTCTAGGTTGAGAGTTGGCTTATCAAAATATTGGTTGTTATAGCTCCGTAGTAGTGCATTAATCTTCTAAATTGAAGGTCTTTAGTTCCATCCTACATGAGGACTTAGTTCCATCCTACATGAGGACTGGCATTATTGTAAATTGAAGGTCTTTGCATGTTTTTCTTCATCACCGTCTACAATTTGAAACCTCCCTCATAAAATAGAATAGTCGAATTTTGGGTTCGGGAGAATTTTCTAGAGGTTCTATGGAATTGCAAAGGTCGAAAGTTGAATTTTAATGTTAATAGCCCTTATAGCTCAGTGGTAGAGCGTCAGTCTTGTAAATTGAAGGTCTGTAGTTCAATCCTGCATGAGGGCATACACATTTTGTATTCATGTGTTCGTTATTGTCAATCAAGGTGGGAGAGTTCCTATAGAATTGCCAAGGTCGAGAGTCAAGTTTTGAAACTAATAGCCCTTATAGCTCAGTGGTAGAGCGTCAGTCTTGTAAACTGAAGTTCTGTAGTTCAATCCTGCATGAGGGCATACACATTTTGTGTTCATGTGTTCGTTATTGTTAATCAAGGTGGGAGAGTTCCTATAGAATTGCCAAGGTCGAGAGTCAAGTTTTGAAACTAATAGCCCTTATAGCTCAGTGGTAGAGCGTCAGTCTTGTAAACTGAAGGTCTGTAGTTCAATCTTGCATGAGGGCATACACATTTTGTATTCATGTGTTCGTTATTGTCAATTAAGGTGGGAGAGTTCCTATAGAATTGCCAAGGTCGAGAGTCAAGTTTTGAAACTAATAGCCCTTATAGCTCAGTGGTAGAGCGTCAGTCTTGTAAACTGAAGGTCTGTAGTTCAATCCTGCATGAGGGCATACACATTTTGTATTCATGTGTTCGTTATTGTCAGTCAAGGTGGGAGAGTTCCTATAGAATTGCCAAGGCCGAGACTCAAGTTTTGAAACTAATAGCCCTTATAGCTCAGTGGTAGAGCGTCAGGTCTGTAGTTCAATCCTGCATGAGGGCATACACATTTTGTATTCATGTGTTCGTTATTGTTAATCAAGGTGGGAGAGTTCCTATAGAATTGCCAAGGTCGAGAGTCAAGTTTTGAAAATAATAGCCCTTATAGCTTAGTGGTAGAGCGTCAGTCTTGTAAACTGAAGGTCTGTAGTTCAATCCTGCATGAGGGCATACACATTTTGTATTCATGTGTTCGTTATTGTCAATCAAGGTGGGAGAGTTCCTATAGAATTGCCAAGGTCGAGAGTCAAGTTTTGAAAATAATAGCCCTTATAGCTCAGTGGTAGAGCGTCAGTCTTGTAAATTGAAGGTCTGTAGTTCAATCCTGCATGAGGGCATACACATTTTGTATTCATGTGTTCGTTATTGTGTTCGTTATTGTCAATCAAGGTGGGAGAGTTCCTATAGAATTGCCAAGGTCGAGAGTCAAGTTTTGAAACTAATAGCCCTTATAGCTCAGTGGTAGAGCGTCAGTCTTGTAAATTGAAGGTCTGTAGTTCAATCCTGCATGAGGGCATACACATTTTGTATTCATGTGTTCGTTATTGTCAATCAAGGTGGGAGAGTTCCTATAGAATTGCCAAGGTCGAGAGTCAAGTTTTGAAACTAATAGCCCTTATAGCTCAGTGGTAGAGCGTCAGTCTTGTAAACTGAAAGTCTGTAGTTCAATCCTGCATGAGGGCATACACATTTTGTATTCATGTGTTCGTTATTGTCAGTCAAGGTGGGAGAGTTCCTATAAAATTGCTAAGTTCGAGAGTCAAGTTTTGAAACTAATCGCCCTTATAGCTCAGTGGTAAACTGAAGGTCCGCTATGGTCAGTCTTCTCTAATTCGTTGAGAGAGACCAATCTCATTCTATTTCTGCACATCAAAGAATTGGGGGTAAGGATCAAATTTCCATCTACCATCCATTTTTAAGCCATTTTTCTTAAAATTGAGACTTTGATGTGTAACTTTGATGAAGAAATCGAGAGCTAATAGTTCTAGATCAAGTTGCCCAAGAAAAGAAGATCATGTGTTTTCGGGTGAGTTGAGACCGAGAAAACAAATCCTAAATTAAGACCACACGCTTAAAGATGTTCCTCCAAAATGATTACTTTAGCTAGAGGAAAGAACAAAGAAGAAATGTCATGAAGAAATTGGGTTCTGAAAAGCACTAGAAATGGCTACCAATAAGAATTTTCTCGCTTGAATTCCAGCTAGGAAAAGGTTTTTTGACGAACTTTAGAGGTGAATAACTCAAGATACATTCTAATAGAAGGTATGAAATCAATCTCTAGCTATTCCCTCTAATACCATCTTAAAGTTTCATGAAGAAATCGAGGGGAGAAACACTGTATATAGAGTTGGAGAGGCGCGTTTTCAGGCGACGACGCAAAGGTCACGCGCGTCTTCTTCCTTCTAGAGGAAGAAGACGATGACGTGGCTGGTTCAACTTAACCAGCTATGTCAAACCAAAACTCGACCATCCCTCAATCTTGGACTTTCCTTGAAAAACACTTGTAGGAATCACTTGGATTTTAGTATGAATCTTAAAATAAGTATTAATGACATGAATATGAGAGAAAAACACCCAAGAGTTAAGACCCTAAACTGATTGATTTGTTGAGGATTTAAGTAACGTAAAAATGACCCAATAAATGAACTCCGCTACCAAGCATATTATGGTATGTTAAAGATTATATATATGAAATTTAGTAGTCATTAGACAAGGTTAAGTAGTTAAGTAACGGTGTAAAATGACCATAATGTCCCTAAGGTAACTTATCTCCGGTTCATGATCTAAATGATCTCCAAATTAACTTTTTTTTCCGTTCATGATCTAAATGATCTCCAAATTATATGAAACTTTATAATAGGCTTATTTTATGATGATAGTTTGAAAGTTATTGGAACATGTTTAAAGGCCAAACTAAGAATTAGGAGGTAAAAGGACCAAAATGCCTCTAGAATTTTTTAATATATTTCAACCTCTTACCTATTTCCAAATGACTAAGGCCTATTCTTAACGATATAAAAATATATTTAAACTTTCAAATTAATTAGAGAAAATTAGGAACCTAACCGGTTAGGGTCTAAGAAATGCTTAAAGGATGCTAGGTATCACTCAAGGATAAGGGATCAAGGTCATTAGACTCAGAAATTCAAGAAACTCCTCAACCTCCCATGATACAACATGTTTATGACCCTGACTATATCGCTTGAAATGTAAGAAAACTTGGATGTAGATTTTCATACTACGTTACTTGGAACGTATGAAGCCTTGGGCATAGGTATTCAGATCATATCGCAGGGAATAATGAAGTCTTGGATGTGGGATCAGACTATGTCGCTTGGAACACATAAAACCTTGGACGAAGGTTAAGACTGTGTCGCTTGGAACGTATGAAGCTTTGGATACAAGTTGTCAAGTTCATGACTTGTACCGTAAATCCTAAGGGGAGTATCTTGGAGAACAAACCAAGAATAGAACAAAAACCTAGAAAATAGCCAAGAACGAATCAACAATCAAAAATTATAATATGGATTAAGATCCAAGTTGTGAGAACAAGAACCCAGAACATTAGTATTAAGGTCCTTAGATCAAAACCAAGGTTGATACCTCATAACCCAAGGACCAAGGTACTTAAGCTAAATTATGAAAATAACTCACCACGTGAAGAATAGAACCAAAGGGCCCAAGTACTTGCCACAAGAATCATAATAAGTTAAGGAGTGTTGTACCCTAGAATACGCACGATTAAGAGTCTACTTACTGAATCTTTGTACTCACTCCATATTTTACATGTCTTCTAGATAACTAAGAATTCGGTCGAGGTTAGGAGCAGACTCTGGAGCAAGTGCCATAGACAAGCCTCATCGGTTGTCCTCAACCTCTTTTGTTTTTAAATATTTTGTATTAGTTCCTTATTTGGTTTTAACTGTATTTTAAAATAATATAAATATATTATATAAGAAAATTTGTCAGTTTTTTTTACCCTAAAATAATTTTAATTTTCTTATACATAGTAGTAGTCCTAAACTTTTCTATTACATTTCCCACCTTACAACATTACTTTCTTTTCCATTAGCAATTTAAAATTTGGTATAATATGATTTTAGTTTCATACATTTTTTATTTTTATTTTATTTTATTTTTTAGAAAAAATTATCATTTTCAACAAATCTTCAATCACTTTTATTTTCTCTACGAAAACATTTAAATTTTTAGTCAAATTAAAAAAAAAAAAAAAAAAAAAAAAAAAAAAAGAACGTAGTTTTAAATTTTTGGATTATTATTATTTATGAAAATACGATTTGACGGGACTACCTAACAAAAAGCATATATAGATAAACTGAAATTCTATATGTGCCTGTGACGTATGTAGGGTAAGGTTAAACAGTCACGGGTTGAAGCAGAAAGGGTGGCAATAAAAAGAAATAGAAAAAGCAGGAAAATGATTAATTCAGTTAGCCGGTCGCCGGAAAATAGTGACTTTGAAGAACACTTTGGGGATTCTGTTCATCAATTCGAACACACACACGTCCCCTTCCTTCAACTGATTATCCACAGCGAATCTCTTCCAACCGCATTTCAACTCCGTCCGCCGCCTCGTAAACGCCCACCGTACACCGCACCACACGCTCCAAATCCTCCCGTCCGCCACTTCCAGCTTCACGTCCGTCGATTCTTGCAGGTACCTCTCCGCAAAGCTTCTCGGCAAACTCTACGCATTTCAGAAATCATTGTTCAATCACTGTTTCAATTGAGAATCATTTCATTTCGCTGTTTTCTTCTTACCAGGTAATTTCCTGTTTGGATGTAGGAAGGCCTCATCGTTACCATGAATGAAGGATTCTTCGTCCTCAATTTGAACGAACTCGCTATTCTCAGAACTCGCTCTTGATTCTCCGTTAATGGCTTCGGCGTCCTTGGAGGATGCATAGGTCTCATCGATTCTGGACTGAATCGGCCGCCGTCTTCTTGATTACGCGCTGAAATCGGTGAGAATTCATCCAATTTTGGTACCGCTTGCTGAAATTGAAATTGAAATTGAAATTTATAGAGTTTTTGCAAACGAACCTGATCCTCTGTACTTCCTCTGTCTCCACGAGTAATCTTCTTCTTCGTCGTCTTCTTCGTCTTCTTCTTCTTCGTCTTCGTCTTCGTCTTCTTCTTCATCATCGCTGAATCGTTGAGGTGTAGTGAATCGTTGATGCTTTATCTTCATGTTCGTCCTCATCATCTTCTTCATCTCGCGTAGGGAACAAAAAGCAGCTTCGTGATCTTTTTCTCTTTTCCTCTTCCTCGAAACGGCGTCGTTTAACACAACAACAGAGTCGTCCTCATCATCTTCGTTCTCGCTCTTCGGAAGCAGAATCGGCGGGCGGCGATCGAAGGCTCTGGTGTGATCCTTACGCAGCCGGCGGAAGATCCTCGGCTTGATCGGATAATCGATTTCCGTAGCACTCAAGTCGAAAATGAGAACATTGAAGCACCGATTTCCTTCCAATCTGAAAACCACGAAATATCCAGCTTTCACATTGTAAAACTCCACGAACTCCGGCCAGCCTCTTGCGAACGATACTTTGCCATCCGATTTCTTGAGTTCGACCTCCCAGTTTGCGCCGTCCGGAAGGGTGAGAGTGGCGTTGTTGTGTAGCAAAGAAGCGCGATTGTTGATAACAAACTTGTTTGGAAGATCCTGCAAAAAAAAGAAATTGATAAGAAAATGAAGAGATCAGAGAGAATGTGGATTGGATTAGGTTGCTTACAAGTTTTCGTTCGATGAGAGTGTGGTGGAGAATGATCTTGAAGAAATGGGGAATCGGTGAAGTGAAGAAAGCCATCCGGAGAGATTGTTTGTGCTTGCGATTTGGTTTTTGTTCGTTGTTTATAGTAAAAACACAACAATAATCAATAAAGTCACGAAGAACTCTACCAAAA
The DNA here is from genome assembly GCA_018691285.1 of Cucurbita argyrosperma subsp. sororia. Taxonomy (NCBI): domain Eukaryota; kingdom Viridiplantae; phylum Streptophyta; class Magnoliopsida; order Cucurbitales; family Cucurbitaceae; genus Cucurbita; species Cucurbita argyrosperma. Next base: position 3,318,226 of record CM031882.1, read on the forward strand.
TTAATCATCAAGAAAGTATGTCCTCATCCAAACCCAATGAGTTTGAGATTTCTATCCAACTTACCCTAAAATCTTACTCCCTTTCCATTACCTTCATGTTCACAAAAATTGAGTCCAACCAAATTTTGGCTCACATACTCATCAATAAAATCCTCCAAAAATATTTTAAGCTAACATAGGTCCCATTTTGCATGGATGAACCAAATTTTTTTTGTTCAACTTCAAATATGACCAACTTTCTCAATCCAACTAAGAACATAATTTGAACAACTGATCTTCACGACAGTATGATATTGTCAACTTTTAGAATAAGCTCTCGTGCTTTTACTTTTGATTTTTCTAATAGATCTCGTACCGATGAAGATGTTAAATAGTTAATGTGGGACGCCAACAATCCTCCCATCAAACAAAATACACCATTGAATCTCTTTTTAAGAGGCTAAGTAAGAAAAAGGTTGATTGAATTAAACATAGCGGATAGCGGATAGCGGATAGCGGAGTAAGCCAAAAGTTTACATGAGCTCTTGAAGATGACAACTTTCCAAAGCTCCCTCTACAATAGTCTCAAAGGAGACACAATCTAAATCTAACCAATTATAAACATAAATTGAATCCAAGCACATTACAATTTCAAACAATTCCTAAACAATATGAACAGATGAACAGATTCAGGTTGTTTCAGAACCTTCTTCAACAGGAGCAAGTGTTCCCTCTTTCACAAATGAAGCATCTAAAAATTTCGCCACAAATGCCCACAGTTTGTAAACGTCTTCGAAGTTCGTCAAGAATCCCAACGAAGCTGTTACGACCTCGAGCCGTGCAAACCCGTGTTTCCCATGCCTCCGATTTCTGGCTTGCCTGCACAGGGATGAATCTTCAAGGTTTAAAACGCCACGTTGCCGTCCCGGGTTGTCCAAAACACGAATGTGACTGAGGAATCCAAGGCCAAGAGATATGCCATCTCTTTCAGCTAGCTTCTGAACAAATTCTGGATTGATTAGTCCCTTGTTTCTGTCTCTCACATTGAAAGCTACTGCTGCTCCCCTTTCATATTTTATCTTTGGTCCATAAATCTGAACTAGGTTCACTTTGTTGCTTCCTTCCGAACCCGGAAACTTTAGTTGAAGCAACGACGTGACGAGCCAATTTATCAGAAACCGAAGTCGAAGTGTTGTCTTGTTCAATCCTAACATATTTATGTGATCGAGATGTCGACATATAATCTTGGGTTCCCTTCTGTTCCACTCTTCCTCGTCGTCATATTCTCCGTTGCTAGTATAATCTTCATCATCGAGGCTCGTCACCGATCCTTCTCCAGGCTCGATGTTATGAAGCTCCTTCCCATTCTCTTCCATCCTAGAATGAACTTCTCTTCCTTGGCCTTGCAAATTAGTCTCTTCCAACCCAAAAAATCTTCCTCCAACATGCTTGCTTCCTTCCCTTCTCCCTAACAACCTGAATTCACCTTCTGTTTCTCTTCTAATCGCACTCTCCTTCATCTCCGAACATAGTTCCGACATCGTTCCATCGTCCTGTCCATGATAAAATTCATTGTTCAATGCTGAGTTTATTGAATAACCATTGGAAAGCAGTTTCCCAGTTTCTGTGACTTTGTGGATCTCTGTAATGGCTCTGTTATTACCCGATGTGGCCCTTGTTTCTGCACGTAGCTCTCCGTGAACTTCCTCAATGCCATCAAAGGATAGCGTATGGTACTCGTCATGGGGCCCTAAGTTCAAATTTTCAGCATCGTCGTAAGTCGGATCGCTATGGATCTTAGAAGTTGGCTTATGTGAGACTAGGCTATTCTTCTTCCCTTTTAACCAATACTGAGGCAAAGGACCTGCATTATCAGATCCTACCGGACTCTGACCTAAGTCGATCCAAATCGAACAATCCGAAGATTCATCTTCACTGAATACCGGGCTCTTCATCACGTCCCCTAAAGAAATAGTCTCACTTTCCTCAAGTATGGTGCTTGTTCCTTCTCTATCAGAGCTGTTATCATGATCCATCTCTGCTTCAAAAACATCCCTCACCTGAACAGACGTGAAGGCACCTGAGAAAGCAGGAAGTTGCAATCCCGGACGAGTTTCGGATGTTTTCTCCACAACCCCTGCAACTTCTTCGTGTTCAAACCGTCCTAATCCATCATCATCCATTGAGTCACTCAGATACATGGGATACTCCGGGATTATCTTCACCATTCCAGAGCCAGTAACCCCGGACCGAGTTTGTAAGCTTCCCATCACTGATCTCTTGATCAGAAGACATCCAAAACCAGTAGGATCATACCCGAAAACCCTATAAAACGACGTGATGATAAAATCGGGTCGAAAAAGCGATAAACCAAGAGAATCCATGTCCTTTGGACCTAATGACCCAGCATCAAGCAAAACATGCCAATTGTTCTGCTGTGCCAGAGCCATCCATTGGTATGAATACTTAGCACCAGTCACTCTAGATTGAACTGGAAACACAAATAAACCAACAGAATCCTTCTTCTTCCTTCGCTTGATTGTTATCTGTTTCCTCAAGTCAGTTGAGCAGAGTTTCAAAGTTGGCCATTTAAACCAAGCATTATAGGCCTTAGCGCCCTTGTCTCGAGCACATTGAGCCATCCAATTCACAGATTGACTCTCATAATCAAACATAGTCAACAATTTCTTATTGGTATGAAAAGGATATGATTCAGCCAACAATTTGAAAGCAGACCCTCTACTAACAGTAAAAACAAGCCCATATTCATGCTCAGGAATGTTCAAATGATCCATAATCCTACTCTTTATATCATGTTCTACAGTCCCTCTATCAGCACCACCATAAAGAGCTTGATTACTCAAATTTGCAGCAATTTCAGACAAACTAAAAGTAGAAGACTCCCAATTATGAAGACTCTGAACATATGAAAACAACCCAAATCCACAGTAATCAAGACATACCTTAAGCAAATGCGAGTATTCATTCGAACGAAGATGATCAATCTTCTCTGATGACTTATACTTCGGGTACATTGTAAGAAACTTAGTGAAAGCTTCATGAAGATCAGGAATGGCATCATCAGATTCATATGTACGATCGGCTGCCATGGCTGTGGCCTTGAGAAATTCCCGCTGAGCTTGAAGTCTAGCAAGCGATCGAGATCGGCCCAAGCCATTGCTATCTTCGTTGGGCAGTGGCTCAGAGCCCACATCTTGCGATTTGAAGAGAAACCCATCTTCAGAAGCTTCTTCAAGAGCTTCTCTAAGCTTGTGTTCTTCAAGTTTTCGAAGAATCAATTTGTGTTTCTTCAAATCCATCGCTGAATCAGACCCATCTTTTCTTCTACTCTTCTTATCCATAATCAAAGCAGCACAGTGAGATAGAGGCTTCCATAGTGAATGATGCATCAAACCCAAGTTTTAAAGAGAAAAAACAAACCCCCCCAAACTGCAAAAGGGAGCCTAAATCTAAGACCCTGCGGGGCTTATTTCGCCATCAAATTAAGAGCCGAACCCTAAGAACACAGACCCGGATCACGAAATTTTGCAGTGCAAAAACCCCAACAGAAATAAACCAATTCACCCTTAAATCAAATGCGCATTCCCACCATTAGCATTTCAGAGAAACAGAGGAAAAAGGCATCGAGTAGTAGTAAAGACTTTTATTTATTTATTTATTATCACCTTTAGTTTGAACCATTTAACTTTGCTACCACCAATTGAATGATTTTTGGAGGGACCCTTTAGTGACTTTTATTTCTATTTTATTTCAATCATGACAGATTAAAAAAAGTCAAATAACATTTGGTTCTTGTTCTTGTTCTTGATTGATTTTAAGTTTCTCTTTCTCTTAGGACTTGCATTTAAAAATGTTCATCAATTTGATGTTGTCAAATCTCAAATGAATTCCATTGATCTGTTTGATTGGATTTGAGCCAATGGTTTCTTCTCCATTTCTGTATTATGTTAATTAGTCTTTAGTTTGAACAGACTAAAATAAGAAATCTTTGAGGATGTGCTACCTAATTGAATGATTGACAAAAATGTTAGTTAAATGTTCTCTATGTTTGGTTTTATTTGTTAATTTCTTATTATTCTAAGAGTGTACTCGGGTCACATTAGATGGAGTTGTAAAAATCTTTTAAACCAACTCAAAATTTCAAGTTGGTTGTATTACTAACTCGAGTAACCCAAATAATATTCACAACCCAACTAGTTGGGTTCACACGTTGAATGATTAAAATCTTATAAAATTTAAATATCAAACATTTATAAATCAACACACCTTACTTACTGTTAATATATAATTAATTTTTTTTAAAATTAAGACAAGATTGAATTGAAGAATTATAACTCTACGTTCAGTTGGTTGGATTGATTTAATCAATAAAATAGGCTACAGCTGAATTTTTTGTTTTTTTTTTTTAAATTAAGTTTAATCCAACTCGACCTTCATTTTTTTTATTGGATAGTTCGGATGGGTCGGATTATTGGGTCGTAGGAACACTCTAATATCTTCAAAATTAATATTTTAATATTGGTAAGTTAGTTTATATAATTAGTGAAATTAGAAAAATATAAGTAAAATTTGTAGGTTAAAACATACTTCCACGTTGGAACTATCAATTATCTTTTTAATTAAAATAGAAAATAAAATAAAATATTTATTTTAGTATATTATTTAATAACTTCTAATTAAAATATTGTCATATATCCATATCTCATAGTAGTTTAATTGGATAAGTTTAAATTTGAATTTGACTTTATTGTTTCCATGGTAATATTTTTGGAAAGTAAAAGAACTTACGAATAAACTTTATTTTAAAAATAAAATTATTACCGGAATTTTTTTTTTTTTTTTTTTTTATAAAAGATTTGAATTTTAAAATTTTAATGATTATAATATTTTAAACGTATGCCAAACCCATTTGCATCTAATTGATTCCCAATCTTTTTTTGTTTATTTGTTCTTAAAGTACTTTGTGGACTAAGCAACAATCTTGTGTTTGAATTTATATGTTTTTTTTTTCTTTAGAGAAAAGAAAAAAAAAATCTAAAAGTGTTAATTTCTGTCTTCTATTCGATTTTGAAAACATATTCGGATCATATATTTTTTAAAAAAATACTTTTAAATGACTTATTATAAGATTTGTTAAATAGATTAACAAAATTTAAAGGCCGAAAACCATGTGAGGCATTTCATCTTAAAATAGAACTCCTCGTGACGATAATGGATATCCTACACTTTCTTCTCTGTAAAGCGGAAACCCATTTAAGACATTTCATCTTAAAATTGTTATAAACTTAAATGTTCATAAATACCGCAAACATAATAAAAACCTAATTGATATTAGGAGGAAAAAAAAAAACTATTAAGGTTTTAAAATAGAAATACTACTAATGTATCCTAGCAAGGTACTACAACATAAGATGACTTTATTTCATGGTTTCTTTGGTTATTGTTATCGCCCATACATGATTCATTGTCTTTACTAAAAAATAATAGAGATAGAAAGAGTATTTAAATGTACTTCATCGTCAGTGACCCCTACGATTGGGATCAAAGAATTCAATCACATGGAACACGGTTCCTGGTTGGTGGGGTGGGACTTATTTTCAATGACGGTTCATTGGGCCCTACTTATTTTTTTTTTTTTGGTGTGGTTGGACGCATAGTAATTCTCTATACACGGTTCACGTAATTAAGCGTGAACCCACTAGACAAGCTCGTACACATATCCTTTAGACTTGACTACGGGAACACACACTCATACTGGAGAAGTAATTCATGCTTGTGACATACAATTTTTATAAAGTGCCACATTTAAAACCATGGTACAGTGTAATGATGTACACGATACTTCCATACTTTTCATGATAAGAATACCGGATGAAAAATGCTTGCATGTTCCCAGAAGACTTTAAATAAAGCAATAATATTATATATTGTCACACCAAGAAACATGAATTTGTTATATAAAGTTGAAATTATTGTTTTGTTTTTGTATTTTGTTAGGGATGAAGGGTGAAGTCCCATCAGTTGTCCACTACGGACAAAACATGACTAAGAATATATTAGCAAATGTGAGGTAGGGTTTGCTTGGACCTTTCTCCCTTGCTGTTTTCTTATTGTTCTTCCTTTTTGCCCTTCTTTCTTATTTCATTTTTTCCTCTTTATTTTATTTCATTGTTTCCATATATATGGAATTCCAAATCCGGTTTCGTTCTTTAATGCGTTTATCGTTCACTTATAACACATGCACGATGTGGTAACTGGTATCTATGGATATAATCATTATAGGTAAATTAATCATTCACGAGTTGTCTGCAATTAAAGTTACTTCAAAAGATTATTTTACATATGTAATTACATTTTCCTCCTTAAGTATCGTTGACTTTCTAATTGAACAATTTGTTTAAAATTAGTAGCGGACTCAGTAGCTGGCTGACACACTGAGGGTTACATTTCCTAGGGGACTTTATGGTCGGGTTTTCCAATTAACCTTCCATAGATGAGCAGGTTAGCACAAACCATTGTCCCCACTGGAGTGAGAGTTTTATGAGGTAGTGTCTTAATCTAGGACTCAAGTGTGCAAACAAATCAAGCTGCCTAAGTCAAAGAGCCGAAAGGTTGTAGAACCTTAACAAGCCCGCCCTAGAGAGTAAGATTTACACGTCAAAAAGGTACGAGGATGAAAAGTACAATTTCCACCCCAACCCTATTTATCACACGGAGAAATCTCTCTTCAATTAATATAAAACACAATATTATTCCTATACCTCTTATATTCATGAATAGCCAAACGAAATCTTCAATTAAATGAATGTTTTATTGGGATAATTGGATATGAATTGGTCATGCTCCACTTCTGCGCGTAGTAATATATAGTTTAAATTCTCATCATTTTTAGGTTGGTATCTGAACTAGATGATATTCTCTTTTAAGTTCCTTTGATATCCATTTCTAGTACGGTTGGTCCCAAATCAGCTAATTTAGGAAATGATCCTGAGTTTATAATAATCAAATAATACTATCTCCATTGGTGAGGCCTTTTGGGAATCCCAAAGCAAAGCCACGAGAGCTTATGCTCAAAGTGGACAATATGATACTATTGTAGAGAGTTGTGCTTCGATGATAAAACTGGTAACAAAGCTCAAAACTTTAATGGTAAATCTAAAACACGTAGCGTGTAGCTCTACATCATTGTTTTATGTCTAGGCCGCAAAACCCTACTGCTAGTGGCAGATTTTAGCTCGGATGAAGAGGTGCCGCCTTCCAGGATGGTAGTTTGGCTGCTAATATCAGTTGTCTTCTCGAGGCTTTGATGTCTAGGCCGTAACACTCTACCATTACTTGCACATTTCAGCTTCTTCTTTGACAAACTGTTTGCACCCTCTTCTGATGTTTTATCATCACTTTCTTGGATGACCCTTGAGCTTGTTAGGCACCTAATATCATCAGTCTTCTTTTCCAGGCTTTGATCCACGGTGCTTGATTCTACTCTAATTGTTGGTTTCTTTACAGGCATTGGACTGTAGTTATCACCATCATTCTTCCTTTTTAGGCAATGCACTGACTGTTCTTTCTCGTTGACAACGTCTTCTCCAAGTTCATCATAGTTTGCAGATTGAAGCTGTGACTGTTCATCATTTTCATGATCCAGATGATGTGGTTTACATTCTTTTGAGCCCTGCTGCTCCAGACATGAAAAACTCAGTGACCTCTTAACAGACATTTGATCATTAACACTAAGAGATCCTACAGGATTAGCTTCAAAATCTGGGAAGGACAAGGCCCTCTTAGCGGAAGCGAGATCAGTAGGATTCTGCCCAGAATTAGGCTGTGGACGCTTGGTTTGAATGAGAAAATGCGCAACAGACTTGAACCCCATCCTTGCTATCTATTACAGTTCAAACCATTGACCTTAGCTGCAAATTCTCCTGACTAAAACAAACAATACACAATGGCTTAGAAATTTACCTTCTTATACAGACTCCCAGTAGGAAGCCATCCCTTTGCTTGTCGACATAAACTGCAGTTACAAATTCCACGACAAACAGGACATATCCAACTGGGATTTTCCTGCGCTTCAAGAACATGCTCTCCGTACCTGCCCAAAATTGGAAGAAGAATGTTAGGAATCACGACTCTTCACAGGTATGATATTGTCTACTTTGAGCATAAGCTCTCGTAGTTTTGTTTTAGGCTTCCCCAAAAAGCCTCGTACTAATGGAGATGTATTGTTTACTTATAAACCTATGATCATTTCCTAAATTAGCTAATGTGGGACTCCCTCCCAATCATCTTCGACAAACACAAATATGTCAAATTGCAGATATCGCGAGTGTACCTCATATACAGACAGTCTCCACAAAATTGCCCTTGGACCATGTTGCATTTGCTGCAATGAGTGCGATGCCCTAATGTTTTTTGCCTGTAAGATATGATTGATACATAGCATTTTCCACTAATTAAACAAAGCTGTTCTTGCTTTCTAATTCAGTTCTAATTTCAATAAACCAAACATACTCAACATGTCAAAGATTAACAAAATCAGAAAACAATGCACAAACCTGCATTGATGGCACGTTTTTCCCTTTACTGGATCATAAATTCGTTTCCCATCCTTACCATATCCATCCACAAACAGCGTCCAGATCTTCTCTGTACTGCCCAACCGCTTCTCATGCTCTTCCGAGTATATCTCCGGCCTCGAACCATCTTCAAGAATCACGCCTTCATCCTCTGAAAACTTGCTTTTTCTCTCCACTCGAAGTTCAGAGTAAGTCACTGGCGTCACATTCTGTAACCTAAATCCGCAAAAGAAAATCACAATAGACAAGATTAAGAGGAAAAAAAAAAACATAATATTCTCAATTTCATGGAAAGATCAGAGAACGAGTCCAGTCGGTTCATATTAGGGCTAAGAAAGTGAGATTCAGTAATCGAAGAGAACCTGGATGATCGGCGGACGGGTACTTCCTGCGGGAGGTTGAATGAAGGTGGAGAAGCTTTCGGATTAAGCGATCTTCGGCGATTTTGCCTCGAAGGAGCGGATGACTTGAGCTTGAGAGAGAGGTCAAAGATGCCTAGCTTCTGCATACGCTCCAAATTCTCTCTGATTCTCAACTCTCTGGACTGCTCGTACTGAGAAACCTCCGGCATTTGGACGGCGGAAGGACGGTCGATTTCCATTTGGAATGGTTCCGATGAGGATTTTGGAATTGGGGATTTCTCTGTGCCAGAAGGTTCTGTTATTTCCCTCGAAAGTGATCCTCCGGCTGTCTTTGTTAGTGCGCTCCATTTAAACTCTTAACGGTCATATTTTGGAACATATAATATTTTCCATTTTAAAGTTTATAATTAAAAGATTATAATAGTAAAACATTTATAACTTTACCTGATTCAATATAATTTACTTAGTATGTATAACAAATGATTTTAAAAAAATATAAACTAAGTTTATATTCGTAAGGTCGATGGCACACACAAATCGAAAAATGGTCGTTACAACATCATTGTCGGATAGCCACTTTAGTTTTTTATTAGATACTATAAAGATCTTTCTTCGTGTTTGTGTATCAGTTCCCTTGTTATCACGATACTCGAAGGGCGTAAATTACTTCCCTTGTTAATTCATGTATTTTTTTTAATAGCATTTGTGTTAAAATTCTATACGTAAAAAAGTTCGTAAAAAAGTTAGTAAAAAGCTATATGTGTTGTAGTGTCATCTAATACCCGATATTCTATTTCCAGACATTTTATCTACTCTAGACAAATCCTCAAACCAACCGACTTCTTCTGAAATAGTTGGTGACATTCAATTTGAATAGACAACAACTTCACGTCACCTTTCTTAATATAGCGAGTGATTTTAAATTATTTAATACATTTACCGAAAGATAATTATATTAAATTCAGGATAGAAGCGAGATCGTCTTTGATTTTATTTAAAATTAAACTAAAAATTCAATGTTGAAGTAAATTTACAAATTTTTTATTAGGTATTTTCTTAAAATTCAATACGACCCATTCTTATCTACAAATTCTTCATAACTATGATTCCAACCCAAGATAGGATTTTTAACTCAACCAAAGAGTTTTATTGTAACGGCCTAAGTCCACCGCTAGTAGATATTGTACTCTTTGAGCTTTTCCTTTCTAGTTTCTCCTATTTCCACACCCTTATAAAGGGTGTTTCGTTCTCATCTCCAACCAATGTGGAATATATTACAATCCACCCTCCTTCGGGGCCAACGTCTTAACTGGCACTCTTTCCTTCTTCCAATCAATGTGGGATTGCCACCAAATACACCTCTTCCGGGGCCCAACGTCCTTACTGGCACACCGCTTGTGTCTACCCCCATTCAGAGAATAACGAGAAGGCTGACACATCGTCCGGTGTCTGGCTTTGATACCAATTGTAACCCAGGCCAATTGCTAGCAGATATTGTTCTCTTTGAGCTTTCCCTTTCGAACTTCCTCTCAAGGCTTTAAAACGCGTCTGTTAGGAAAAAAATTTCATACCCTTATAAAAATGTTTCGTTCTTCTCTTCAACCAACGTGGGATATCGCATTTATTAATAAGAGAGGTAAGTGATCTTACTTTTTGAACTCCTTTGATCTAGATTGGATGAATTATTTGTTGTATGAATAACACGTACTCTGATGTTTATGAACTTTTTATGATGCATGTACTTCCAGTATGTCAATCTATGTATGCTAGATACCATGTTCAAATTATGTCTTATGAGACATTAGATTAGTCACATATGATAAGAATGAAGGATATGCTATGTACACATACGTATATCTCATAGGAAGATTCATGAAAAGTATAGGATTGAACTACATACCCCTTATTTTCTAACCTAGATCAGAGTCGTCACTCCATGCCTGACTTTTAAAAAATAAATAGAAAACTCACTAGAATCTTTTAAATGAAGCCATAGACTTACGCATTCAATTTAAAACAAGAAATGAAAAGTATGATCATCATTATGAAAGAAACATTAACGTGAATTTCAATACGAAAATGAGAACCCTCGAATACTTATAAACTATTGAGAAAAAATAATTCATACTACTATCCTAGCTTAGTTTCCATGGTCATTCCAGTATCACTGTCATCGGTGCAGGGGGTTGGTTGTGAGTTGTTTATTTTTGGATGTTGGGTTGAATTTTTCCGAACCTGGCTAGTTTGAACGTGATCTGTTGTTTGGAGTCTACAATTTCTTTTTCACATGTTCGCTGGTGAGGTGGGAGAGTGCTCAAAAGTAGTTGCGTATTCAAGACAGGGTCGTCTTGGCTCATTGTAATGAGCTTTAGGTCTTGTAGAGCATATACTCGCTACATCTAATATTTGAGCAGTTGGGTTTTAGGTCTAGTAGAACTATCAAGGTCGAGAGTTGAGTTTTAATACTAATAGCCCTTATATTTCAGTGATAGAGCGTCAGTCTTGTAAACTAAAGGTTTGTACTTCAATCTTACATTTCTTATTCATGTGTTCGCTTATTGTCAGTGAAGATGGGAGAGTTCCTATAGAATTGCCAAAGTTGAGAGTCAAACTTTAATACTAATAGTCTTTATAGCTCATTGGTAGAGCTTCAGTCTGTAAACAAAAAGTTTGTAGTTCCCTCCAACATGAGGGCATACACATTTTTATTCTCACTACATTCTACATTTCGTATTCATGTGTTCTCTATTGTTGGTCAAGGTGGGTGGGTTAGCCCTTATAGCTCAGTGGTAGAGTGTCATTTTTGTAAATTGAAGGTCTATACTTCAATCTTGCATGCCGGCATACACATTCTGTATTCATGTGTTTTTGCTATTGTTGGTCAAGGTGGGAGAGTTCCTATAGAATTGTCAAGGTCGAGAGTCAAGTTTTGAAAATAATAGCCCTTATAACTTAGTGGTAGAGCGTCAGTCTTGTAAACTGAAGGTCTGTAGTTCAATCGAGAGTTCCTATAGAATTGCTCTATAGCCAAGGTCTCGAGAGTCAAGTTTTGAAAACAATAGCCCTTATAGCTCAGTGGTAGATTTAGTTCAATCCTGCATGAGGGCATGCACATTTTGTATTCATGTGTTCGTTATTGTCAGTCAAGGTGGGAGAGTTCCTATAGAATTGCCAATGTCGAGAGTCAAGTTTTGAAACTAATAGCCCTTATAGCTCAGTGGTAGAGCATCAGTCTTGTAAACTGAAGGTCTGTAGTTCAATCCTGCATGAGGGCGTACAAGTTATTGTCAGTCAAGGTGGGAGAGTTCCTATAGAATTGCCAAGCTCGAGAGTCAAGTATTGAAACTAATAGCCCTTATAGCTCAGTGGTAGAGCGTCAGTCTTGTAAACTGAAGGTCTGTAGTTCAATCCTGCATGAGGGCATACACATTTTGTATTCATGTGTTCGTTATTGTTAATCAAGGTGGGAGAGTTCCTATAGAATTGCCAAGGTCGAGAGTCAAGTTTTGAAAATAATAGCCCTTATAGCTCAGTGGTAGAGCGTCAGTCTTGTAAACTGAAGGTCTGTAGTTCAATCCTGCATGAGGGCATACACATTTTGTATTCATGTGTTCGTTATTGTCAGTCAAGGTGGGAGAGTTCCTATAGAATTGCCAATGTCGAGAGTCAAGTTTTGAAACTAATAGCCGTTATAGCTTAGTGGTAGAGCATCAGTCTTGTAAACTGAAGGTCTGTAGTTCAATCCTGCATGAGGGCATACAAGTTATTGTCAGTCAAGGTGGGAGAGTTCCTATAGAATTGCCAAGCTCGAGAGTCAAATTTTGAAACTAATAGCCCTTATAGCTCAGTGGTAGAGCGTCAGTCTTGTAAACTGAAGGTCTGTAGTTCAATCCTGCATTCGGGCATACACATTTTGTATTCATGTGTTCGTTATTGTTAATCAAGGTGGGAGAGTTCCTATAGAATTGCCAAGCTCGAGAGTCAAGTTTTGAAACTAATAGCCCTTATAGCTCAATGGTAGAGCGTCAGAGCTTTCTTGTTCATATATAAACTTAAAAAACTAAATCAATTAAATCATAACAAATTGGTATTAGAGCTTTCAAAAAACTAAATCAATTAAATCATAACAAATTGGTATTAGAGCTTTCTTGTAAAATGAAAGCTACATAAATGAGATATACGCGCTAGTTGAGAGTTGAACTCAAGACCTCCCATTTACTAAAGTGGTGCTCTAACCAACTAAGCTACCAGAACCACATGAAAGAAGAGACATATCGAATATAGAAACGGCAAACGAACTAACATTCAAACGTAAAATAGATACCCAAATCTATGATTCATGCTCTTGTTGAGAGTTAAACTCAAGACCTCCCGCTCACTAAACGGGTGCTCTAACCAACTACAAGAGCCACATGAAAGAGTAAACATATCGAACATGGAACCGACAAACGAACTAACATTTAAACGTAAAATAGATACCCAAATCTATGATTCATGCTCTTATTGAGAGTTGAACTCAAGACCTCCCACTTACTAAACGGGTGCTCTAACCAACTGAGCTACAAGAGCCACATCAAAAGCTAACATATCGAACATAGAACCGGCAAACGCACTAACATTAAAACGTAAATTAAATACCCAAATATACATCATTGGTTGACAATAATGTTGCTCTTGTTGAGAGTTGAACTCAAGACCTCCCGCTTACTAAACGGGTGCTCTAACCAACTGAGCTATAAGAGCCACTTCAAAAAGTAGACATACCGAGCATAGAAACGACAAACGAACTAACATTCAACCCTCAGTTCAAGAAAATGTGCTCTTGTTGAGAGTTGAACTCAAGACCTCCCGCTTACTAAACGGGTGCTCTAACCAACTGAGCTACAAAAGCGACTTCAAAAAGTAGACATACCGAGCATAGAAACGACAAACAAACTAACATTCAAACAGTAAAAAAGATAAGCCTAGTTTCAGGTATCTGTCCTCATCGGTTCGAAAAAATGTGCTCTTGTTGAGAGTTAAACTCAAGACCTCCCGCTTACTAAACGGGTGCTCTAACCAACTGAGCTACAAGAGCCACTTCAAAAAGTAGACATACCGGCATAGAAACGAAAAACGAACTAACATTCAACAATCGGTTCAAGAAAATGTGCTCTTGTTGAGAGTTGAACTCAAGACCTCCCGCTTACTAAACGGGTACTCTAACCAACTGAGCTACAAGAGCCACTTCAAAAAGTAGACATACCGGCATAGAAACGAAAAACGAACTAACATTCAACAATCGGTTCAAGAAAATGTGCTCTTGTTGAGAGTTGAACTCAAGACCTCCCGCTTACTAAACGGGTACTCTAACCAACTGAGCTACAAGAGCCACTTC